>CM024753.1:210761128-210859411 GCA_014218235.1 Colocasia esculenta
ATATGCATTGTAGGCTATAGAGACTGAACAAGAGCCCACAACTTGTTCGATGCAACGCTCGGTTTCAGTGATCGGTCGCTGGAACCATAGAGGGTCCAAACATGAACCTGGGAGCTATTCGATGAGGTTCAGGGCCTTCTTCCGAATAGAAATGCTTGGTGACTCTAGCCTATTCGAATAGGTTCGGCAGTGTCCGAAGATCAGGTTTCTTGGGACCCTTGGGCACGTGGTGACTGAGGCGCGTTCAGAAGTTTTTTAACTGTTTCTGAGGACACGTGGCTAGACAGTTGTCGTCCTATTGCCATTATGGGTCATGATGGGTCTATGGGCTAAGAGATAGAAATAGCCTCCCCAGTTATTGAATTAAGAAGCGTGAAATTTTAATATCTTTCCCAAAAATATTATCCCTTATGGGAGATTTTGTCCTTTCCTTTGAACATGACCATATTGAGAGAAGAGACATATATCTTATTTATAAGTACATATTTATTTTCACTTCTCTAATATAGAAGTAAACTAGGTCTCTACACATGACCCCCCTCCCCTTGTTAAGGATAAAGGTGTACAAGATGTTTGGACTAGGCACATAGCCTATTGTTTAATTTCTCACAGAAGAATTCATTCAAGAAGTGTGAAATTTCAGTCCATTCCTTTTAAGAAGTATTGTCCCCTATTCGGAGTTTTAACATTTTTCTTAGAAAAAGACACTTCTTAAGAAAAAAGATATATATCTTACTTAATTATAAGTATATATTTATTTTCACTTTATCTCTAATATAAAATTAAATCGTTATAAATTATAAAAGGTTTTTTTTTAAATAGCACTGTTTAAATTTTTTTCGTAAAATAGTAGTCTTAAATTTTTAATTCGCAGATTAACATATTTTTTACTATCAACGGCCACGTCAACGAACATGTCGACGTAGACATTCAAAAAAATATAAAATATTAAAATTAGTCCTGCCACGATCGATTTAACCTTAAATCAGTTTCCACAACTCCGATTTCCTAGTGCGTTAAAAAAAAGGGTGAAATCGGTCTTGTAGAGATCGATTTACTTGGCTTTCTTTTTTAAAATACTTTCTCTCTCCCACTCTCTCTCTCTCTCTCTCTCTTCTTAAGCTTCTCTTTCCTCTTCTTAATTTTTGTTCTTCATCTTCTGAAGGAATTTAGAAACACCATAAATTTAATTAGACATCTAATTTTGTTTAAAAGAAGTCTTACATGGGAATCATAATTTCTCTTCTTTGCATTAGATTAGATGTGAAAATACTTAGTACCCTTCTGACATAACTTTCGGCTTCATACCTCCCTTATTGTCGATGAGAAGGTAGGTGCACTGTACCTCTCTAATAAGAAGTCAAATATATTACATAAGGTTCTTATTTGCCGATGAGATTATGTGGGGGCATCATACCTCCCTTATTGGCCGATGAGAAGGTTTGCTACAAAGTCTTTATAGGCCTACATTTGATGGGCACTTTTATGATGATTCCAGAAATTAATACAATCATCGTGTGCATGCATGTGGGCATCAACGTCAATACAATCGAGTCCGTAGTCAACATAAGGTGGCTAATGACTAAACGAAGTATATATCTTATCTTAAGTGCGGAAATTAGTACAACAATTACACATATTATACATAAATTATTATAAGTATTAAAAAATATGACAAGGTCAATTCAGCCTAGTCATTTTTTAAAAATACTATATATAATGATTAAATATATATACATAAACTCAACTACAATATACATATTTTTAATTTTTGTAATGTATCATTATTTTAAAGATATAAATATTAATAAAATTATTTATATTTAAATTAATATCAATTTTGATTTGAATTGAACTGAAACCAATATTTCCATTCAGTTCATTTGGATTGGAGAGGGATTTGGCTCATTAATTGGTTTAACTAAAAATTGAAAATAATTGAGCCGAACCGACCCATGCATAGCCCACTTCCATGTATAAAACTTGGCGTAAGATTTTTATGCATAAGTTCATCACCTGAATATATTTTATCACATATTGTTACATTTTATGTTCTTTTCCATTCCCTTAAAACCCAATTAGATGACTAATAAAATTTATGGTGTTTTAAATTCAAAATTCTGCTTAAGAAGAGGAAAGAAAAAAATTAAGAAGAGGAGAGAGGAGCTTAATGAAGAAGGGGAGAGAGAGAGAGAGTGGAGAGAGAAAGATAAAAAAAAGAAAGCCAATAAGAAATTGATCTTGTGGAGACGAGAGCGAGACAATCGGCCAAAGCATGACCAATTTGGATTAAATTGATCACGACGATTTTTAATTTTTACATTTTTTTTTTGATGGCCGCCACCAAAACATGCGTTGTGCTAGTTTATGAATTACAATTGTAAAGCTGTTATTTGACTTAAAAAAAGTTTTTAAACAATGTTATTTTTAAAGAAAATCCAATTATATATAAACCTTAGATGACATCACCATCAGCCAAACTGTTCGCATACAGCAAGAACAATGGTGTACGCTCTATACCATTAGCCGGCGTCCATGACCAGTTGATCAAAGTTGAGAAGAAAAGCCTCCCCCCCACCCTCATACGTTCAAGTCATTAAACGCATGATGTCCTCCAACCATGCACACAAACACCCTGTTACATAGCCCGGTCGGCGACGAAAGCTGTAGCTCATGATCGCTTGCTAGCAATTATAGCTATGCTTTGTAGAGATATGAACGCTGGCTTTTGGTGGCTCCTTGAGAAGACGGAACCTTAACTTCTTCCACCATTCCACGCGCATACGAAAATTAAGCACATGGCCTACGTCCAGACAACTAAATTAAACGATTAATTAGCAGCCGCAATAAGACGTCCTGATCGTGGGGAACTCAGACAAGCTGTTCATACACGCAAATCCGGCCACTTTGAGACTTTGGAAGCTCTACTCGAATCTCGATCGTACGTACGTATAGATGAGTCCGAGTTCTCGAAGTATATTTTAAGAGACGGATATATATATATAAACTCCGACGAACGGACCAATAATTGGATCCGAGCTTGGGTCTGCGCTAATCCGTAGATCGTTCTTCAAACTTGTCCACGGCATGCAGTACTGTCCATGCCTTGATCGACCAGACTCCTCGTCTCGACTTGGAACTGTGGAGGGGAGACGTAGACTTGCCAGCAGTGCTGCTACGTCTACGCGAGGGGGTACTGCATGAGACCGGCTGCGTTGTTGGTCGCTGCACGCGTCGCTGGATTGCCGTAGGGGAGGTGCAGCCCAACAAATGCAGTGTAGTTGGGTGGGTGGAGAAAGCTTTATTTCTCCCTTAATTTGTCCCACTCTTAGGGTTGGCAATGGCGTCGATGGCAGAGAAATTAATCGTCACAACTGTGCGACTACCCACACCGTCGAGGACTGGGCACATGTCCCTAGCTAGCTCATCAAGAAGCGAACTGGGGGTTCTACCTAAGGGTCCCGCCATCACCATCATTTCAGAGCAGCTGATCAGCTCAAGTACATACTTATCCTCTTCTGTGGGGGAATAGTACGTAGTAGTCACATATTTATGATGGTCCTCCAATGTATAAAGTTCAGATATAAGAAACCATATTCAAACTTCTCTTAGTTGGAAAATCTTCTTGGACTTGACTTGATGAGCTTATTTGACGGCGATAGCACACCTCAGCAGAATAAACGGCGGGATAGGTGCCTGTCGTAACAAGAGAATATGGTTGGGTCAAGAAGACTCGGCATGAACATATATATAGGACGAAACCACTGTATATACGCAAATAAATCTGTGGAAGACTGTGAGGTGCTAATTAATTGCGGAGCTTATAGTACATAAACTGTCTTTAACTGTCTTTACGCCTCGAAAGTGAATCTGATCGTAACCATTAACATGAGTCCCATAGGCCCATGGCGAGCTAGTTAATTACTCTCGCTTATAATATATAATATATCATATATATATTATTCTATATATAATATATATATATATAATAATATATATATTTTTTTAGTACAGACGAAGTTGGAAGCTGTGAATTAGGTTGTGGTCAAAGATGGTGGTTGCGCTTTTTTGAAAGTGTTAGATTGACGTCTACATCCTGCCTAGAACTCATGCGGAAAGATCTAACCACCCTAGCTGCGTCGATTTCTCTGAGCTCGGGCAACCTAACTGTTCACTTTTCTCTCCGCAAGAACAGCTCATACGAGAAGTCTCACCGATTCTTTGGAAGCGCTGGGGGTTCACCATATGAGTTAGAAAAACAAGTAGGAGAAAATTTAAAAGTCTATGCATGGTTTGACTAAGAACTCTTGGATTTGAGCAGAACATGTAGTAAAAGTATCATTTTGATAATTATGTGAAAGAGAAAAAAAAATGTACACTTATTCAGGTGTTCCTGATCCGCTCGCACGCGGAGACTGAGTACACTTGAATTGGAATTTGTGAAGCACAGAAAATTTCCTCCTCTTCTAGAAGATAACTCGGGTTTCTGTTTAAATTAGACAGGAGCTCATCCTAAGGCTTATTAATTTTTTGTTGGAGACTTCTTCCTTTGAAGTACATCTGTTCTATGTAGGCCACGTACTATTACTGTTAAAGTGATCGACTTCCCCTTCAAGAACATCTGATCCTCTGCATGCAGTCTAACATATAATGCAGTTAATCATTACGCAAATGGGTCATGCCCAGAGGGGCTCCCACATGGGCACCTGCCCGTTGTCCTCCAGGAAGCATGTTTCGTTCAGGGAGAAGCTCATGGGGGCGGCCCCGGCCAAGGTGCCGTCGAGGTTGGACGGCGGGGAGAGCTGCTGGGAATGCGCCATGCAGAGAATGGCGAGGAGGTTCTCGTGCTGCGTCTGCATGTTGATCAGGTCGGCCTGCGCCCTGGCCAGCTGCGCCTCCAGCTCGTTCACTTGCTTCTGGAGCTGGAAGATGGCGCCGGCGCAGCCGTAGACGGGGTCTCTGATCCTGGCGTTGGCCTCGTACACCATGCTGCTCACGGCATCCGCCCTCTGGGTTTCCGGCAGGTCCTGTACAGAAACAGAACAAATACATAAACTCTTAGAGGACTCGGTTGACCTGTGTGTAAACAAATTGACGAGGTACACATAAATATATAGTCATAGAGTCACCCGTGACGTATTGCTCATAGGACATGGCTAGAACAGATGTGCAGTACTATTTTGACATGGTCATTTAAAAACAAAAAGGTGAATGGATTTGGTAAACAAGGATTAATAAAACAAAAAGTGATTGAATAGATACTAGCAATATCAAGTGTATATATATATATATATACACTCAAGAAAAGGGTGCATGGCTCCTAAACAAGTCGTCCAATTAACCATGGAGGTCGTTAATGGAGTACGAGAACGATAATTAACAACATAGATAGATGGAAAGAAAGAAGAATGGTGGTTTCTATTAAGGATGTCCTGGAACACCAGGACTCCGACTCTTCTAAGAAGGGCTCTACGCATCTGGATAAGGACCCAGTTTCTCTCTCTAGCTCAACCCAGTTTCTCTCTCTAGTTCCGGTACTCTGTTTTCCATTCGTGCTTCTCTATCAGTTTCTGTGGCATCGATCCTTCCAATTTACCTGCAACAACTTGATGATGTTGCTGGCACCGAACACCCTGTGAGCAGTCGTGAACTTGATGGGATCATTCGGCGGGAAGTATGGGGCGAGGACGCACTTCTGGACACATCTCCGGCGAAGGATCTTGCAGGCGGCGCAGGGGCTGAGGATGACGGGCGGCGAAGGAGGCTGAAGAAGAGGAGGGGGAGAAGACGTGGGGGAAGAGGAAGAGGAGGAAGAGAGAGTGAAGGTGGTCTTGGTGGTGATGGTGGTGGTGTCAGTACTCCCCTCCATCAGCCAGGTTAAAAAGACCACCAGGAGGAATAAGTGTTGGGAGGGGATTGGAAGAGAGCGGTGTGTGCTGCTTCTGAAGGCCAGGGAGGATAATATATATAGCCTGGAGAGGAAGGATTAATGGTGGAATGACAAGAGCGGGTGGATATGCATAGCATCATTAGAAGTAATGTGGACATCAGCAGCTAAAAGTCCAAGGGTCAACAAAGTCTCTCTCTCTCTCTCTCTCTCTCTCTCTCGGCAGTAATGTGGACTCTTCGACCCTTATCAAATAGGATGTGAGCATCTTCCAGTGTCATTAAAAAAACAACTTCCACCGAAAACCCTAGGGTAGCATATAGAGGCATGAGGATATGGTCCTTTAAGTACGTACATGAGTAATCCAATACTTGCCCGAATTAATATAATCCATGAGTCCCAAACCTCGGCTGTGGAAACCACTGGAAAGCAAAAGATCTAAGCTGGGTCAAGAACACCAACAGAACTATGAAGAGTAATTTGGACCACCGCTCCTTCTGGGTAACCTCTGGCAGAGTTGCCCCTTCTTGAGGGGTTCTGCTTAGCCGTGCGCTTAATTACTCTTCCTGTCAAACACGTACGCTGCTACCTCATGCAGTTCTTGACAATACATGGTTGGTTCCACCACACCGTGTGACGAGGGGTATCATATGAGAGCGAATACCAAACGATCGAATAATGATCCGTGCCTACAACATCTCTCTCTCTCTCTCCTCCTCATCGCTCTCTCTCTCATCTCTCTCTCTCCTCTCTCCTCTCTCTCTCTCGTCTCATCTCTCTCTCCTCTCTCTCTCTCTTTGTTGGTGTGAAATTGGCAGCTGGATGGGGCTGCGCTCGATCGCCTCGGACGCTCCTTCTCTCGTGGGGCCGGTGTTCGGTGAAATGCCGATCCGCTCGTTGCGCACGAGAAAATAACGTCGGACGTGACACCGCACACTTCCCTGGTCTTCTTCCGTCTCTTCTCCTTTTTCTTCGAACACGCTCACAGTTTTCCTTACTAAGCTAGCTCATTCCCTTACCTCGATTCTCTTCTTTAATTGTCTTATTAGAGGATGTTAATTTGTATTCTCTACAGTTTTTTTAGAAATATTTTATAAGAATTTTTTGGTCAGAAAGAGGAGAAATAATGCAGAAAAACATTTTACAGCTTAGAAAATATACATATCCGCAAACGATGACGTCGTGGAGAAGACAAATCAAAAGTAAAATATCTCAGGAACTATTTTCCATGGGGAAAGCCGATCGAGGAAATACATTTCGGAGAAATAGAGAATATTCTGATATTTGAGGAATATTTTCCAAAAAAAATAAAATTGCCTGCAATTTGCAAATTACATGCATTTAATTAATCTGTCAGGAAATTGTATTTCTCAGAGAAAGTTTGGATAAATTTGTTTCAATGCATACTCACCCCGGCCCATTAGCATGCCTTTATGAGATAAAAGACCTCAAACAATTATAGCACATTAATTTGTTTCTACATTTGTTTCCATATTAATTTCATTATTATCATGTTACACTTTTCAATTGGCACGGATTGAAGTGCATAGATTGTCAATGAACCCACATGACCTCTTGGTAACATGGGCAAATGCACAAGCGGCCAAGAAATTTTGAATTCCCATGACACAAAATTAAGATGTGGCAACAAAACTGGCTCGATCAACTTTGATTATAACCACAAAGGAAGGCTTGCAATTGTGAACCAAGCTGGAACCGCCCCCTGTAAACTAAAGGACAACCATGTTCTAGTTATATTCTTCTTCGACATGGTTGGAATCCATCCTCATGTGCCTCAACAATCTGCCTTACACAGTGACGGATTTAGAATTTTTGTTCAGTGAATATATTTTTAGACATATTTTTTTGATCCCGTAGAATTATTAACGGTGAAATTTTATATCACTAATAAATACGTTTAATTAATTCAATCTAATAAAGTCATCAAATATTGACAAGTACTAGTGCAAGATTAGGGACCGAATAGGGACTGAATTATTTCGGTCCCAAATATAATGACCGATTTAATTCGGTCCCTATTCGGTCTCCAAATAGGGACAGAATAGGGACCGAATTATTTCGGTCCCAAATATAGAGACCGAAATAATTCGGTCCCTATTCAGTCCCTAAATAGGGACCGAATAGGGACTGAATTATTTCAGTCCCAAATATAGAGACCGATTTAATTCGGTCCCTATTTAGGGACCGAATAAGGACTGAATTATTTCGGTCTCAAATATAGAGACCGATTTAATTCGGTTCCTATTCGGTTTCTAAATAGGGACAGAATAGAGACCGAATTATTTCGGTCCCAAATATAGAGATCGAAATAAGTCGGTTCCTATTCAGTCCCTAAATAGGGACCGAATAGGGACTGAATTATTTTGGTCTCAAATATAGAGACCAATTTAATTCGGTTCCTATTCGGTCTCAAAATAAGGATGAATAGGGATCGATTTTTAATCGGTCTCTAAAATATTTACTTAGAGACCGATTCATTACAGTGACAATTCGGTCACTATTAGGGACCGAATATTTCGGTCTCTATTACCACTTTTTCTTGTAGTGTTAATTCAATCTAATAAAGTCATCAAATACTGACAAGTACTAGTGCAAGATTAGAGACCCTCGTGGACAAACACAGATGGAAGGAGACACGTGGAGATTTGAGAAGGATTCCTTACTCAAACATGTCGGGAGCCCTCCCCTTACACAAGTCTTTTAACCGTTGGAGTCGTCACCTACCTATATATTCACAGAACGAGAACGTTCAAACAGGTCCTGGAAAAAAAAAAATCTCACTTCCCAAGTCTCCATTAAGAGTTAGAAGTCATCTCCCGCCAATCTGCACTAACATCACATTCTTCATCTTCTTCTTCTTCTTTTGCACCCGTGTATTGGACAGAGGGTGTTCTTATTCTCTCTTAAGGTCTCCCTCTTTCGTCTGTATAAGGAAACGGGGGTGGATGGCCAAGTTGTATCTAATGCAGTGTGGGGCCATGCATCGAAGGCAGCGTCGTATACTCCACTTTCCAATACTTTTCTGCTGAAGTATAATGGTATATAGTAGCTTAGCTCCTGTTGTTCTATCTCTTTGCCGCCCTTTCTCTTTCTTAAAAGGGTCGTGCCGTGTAGACCTAGGGGATACATGAATTTAAAGAAGAAAGTTTGGACCAACTACATGCGTCTGTTCTATTGGTCCCACTTCATATGTCATTCGAAGCTCTTATATATCTTGTTGATGTCTGAAATTTTAGTGTGTTTCTCTAAGAAGTATTATCTATGTTTAGAGTTTTATCCCTTTTTTTTAGAAAAAACTCTCGTTGGAGAAAAGAAATGAGTCTTATTTATAAACACATTTATTTTTCTTATATCTAATATGTGATTAAATTATGTGGTTTTTACATAGTTCTCCTAGTGAAGATAAAAATATGCGGATCTTGCAATGATCATAGACAATATCACATAAAATTTCAGCGTCTCACTCAAAAAATATTATCTTCGCATTTAAGATTTTATCTTTTTTATGAGAAAAAGTTCTTTTTAAGAGAAAAAGAATATTAGATCTTATTTACAAAATACACACTTATTTTCACTGTACTCTGTAAGACTAAATTATGCCTTCATTACTTGGGTTGGGTATAGAGACTTGCCTCTATCACTTGGGACTAATTAAGTTATGTCTCTCTCTCTTTATATATATATATATATATATATATATATATATATATATATATATAGAATTTAGTGACGATGGGCTACCCAATTGGGTGGAACTTTCTGGCAGGAGGACGACTATTTAATTGGGGGAGAGTTGGGGATTGCCCGCTCACTAAGGTGCGCAACAGTTCTCACCGCGTCTACGTCACTCTCGGCAAAGTACATATGTTTACCATTCTTCGTGCTTTAATTGCACAGGTTTAATTCCTTTAAAATCGACATCTATATATAACTTATTGCTAAGGTATTCAATCTTTTATGCATTGCTATATATATATATATATATATATATATATAAATGAGAGTAGTGTACGTCCCTATCTCTTCACCGTGCTGCTTTGATGGTGCCGGCATCCACTGCCACACACAATGTGAAAAAAGCTCTCTTACGTGATCTTGTTACACTGGTGCATGCTTTCGGATTCGTCATGACAAAGATGGCCGAAATGGTTGGTAGCATGCCACTTAATAGTCAAACTACGGTAGAGTAGAGACTAAAGCAAGGTTAGGGTTGTTATCCTAGTCTGGGGATATAATATACGGGTGGAATAGTCTATCTACTCGTTAAGTAAACTGTGTCTATCAAATAGTCTAAGCAATCCACGGATTGCTCAGTTGGATGTTGCTCACCCGGTTATCAAATTGCTAGTGGCAAGTAGCATGCCACAGAACAGTCAAAATACATTTGAGACTAAAGCAAGGTGGGACCCTGCGAGTGCATATATAAATTAAGGTAGCTAGGCTCTTGTATAAAATTTAATAAGATTGGGTTCTCTAACTTAAATCTTAAGGTGAAGAGTGGAGAGGGCTCTACTATTATAAATATATCATATTTTGTCCCATTTTTCAACGTGAGATTATTCTTGTGCGTACGCTTTCTTACAGGCTGATCATTTTTAAACTCTGTAACGTGGACACTAACCTTGATCATATCAAGAAGTACTCTAATATCATATTAAATTTATATATAATTAGATTGAACCTTCGAACTTAAAATATTAAGGTGATGAATGGAGAGGGTCCACAATTATAAGCAATTCTGTTTTGTCACAATTTTCAATGCGACTATTCTTATACAATTAAAGCTCAAATTACCTTCATATCTACAACATTAAAACTGACTCCTTAGGAAGTGAAATATTCTGAAGGACACTGTTTCCGAGGCATGCTAGATTATCACATTTTCTTGAGTGGAGTTCCTCTTCCCCCCCCCCCCCCCCCCCTCCCGCAGGAGGGGGGGCTCGGTTAGTACATGAGTGAGGGTAGATTTTTTTATTTTAACTTTTGTGTAAAGTATAAAAGACACTTTAAAATGAGGTGTTAAAAATAAAAAAAAAATCCACCCTACTCATGTACTGATCACTGAGCCCCCCTTGTGCGGAGGGCCGAGAGGATCTCCACTACATTTTCTTTGTCGTCTCTACTTTATGACCAACAAGTGTACATATATGAGCTCATCGATAGTTCTTATATATATAATGACAACTTTGGGAGAGAGTTGCGTAGCATTTATCTTTTCTTGGTGGTAAAATAAGAATAACAAAAAATATGACTCTGTAAATTAATGATCAATGTCTCAACTACTCATGCCCCCCTCTCTATTATAAGATTTTCTAGATTGACATAATTATTTTATTCAATCAACAGAAGACTATCATGCATGCATAGTCTTCTATTCCAGAACCAAGATGTCCCTACACACTCGTAATCTGTATGTACTAGATAAATAATTACATGTCTCTCATAATCAAAAGTGCAGTACACTAGCAGGTCAGAGAATCCATATATATATATACTTGCTGCATGACAGGAAACAGTCCTCCCATTTGGCCGACGGATATATAACTCTATGCGAAATCAACGTTGACGCTGGTAACAAGAGGTGGCCTTGTTGAAGGAGACATTCTTGTGGACAGCTACCTCTCCTCTCATGATCTGTTTCCACTCGCATTGCCAAACGTTGTCTTTGTGGATCACACTTTCTGCCACAAACAAAAGTGATTATATAGAAAAAAGACCAGTCTTTGCACTCATAAACTATCGTCCTTTAGCTCAATATATATATATATATATGATGACAGTCGTAGTTCAATCTTGACAGCAATCTACTCTCTCTACTGTACACCTTTTTTGTTCTTCATGCTGTCACGTTAACTGGAGATGACCTCCAAAGAACTACCCTTTTCTCCCTTCTTCGGTCACAACTTCCAAGTATTCTTCTCACGTCCATCCCCACCAGTGGACAATATTTCTTCCCCAGTCTTTTTAATACTCTCTTTCTCTATCAGTCCACAAAGGCCTTCACGTCAAGAAGAGGGAAAGATGGCCACCGTACGTCCGAGGTGTCGGCTACAGTAGTGTCTGGATGCCGTCCCATGCATTCATTGGACAAGCAAATTAAGAGAGAGTACTGTTTAACAAAGAACGAACATGTCCGAGTAAGAACCCGCAAGGTTTGCATATCCATACATGATTGATCTCTTGCAATTTCTTTAGCTTTTGGTGAGGTACCCTTCTACGTACGTACGTTGACAACTCCCTTTGGCGTTCTCACTGGTGAAGGATCGAACGACAGGCCGGAGACAGGACCCACGTACGGGAGGGAACCCCTTTTGTCCCACCATGCATGGGCGGGGGACGACGATAGGGACTGAGAGGGCTCCCCCCTTTTCTAGATTAAGGCTCTTGCAAATTGCCGTCTCAGGCTGGCGTCAGGACTACGTAATGATCCGTTCATAAGATTTGAGTCTAGTTCTCGTTTCCATATGGAGTAGAAAAGAAGGTGATCGAGAAGGCAGTCGGCTCCGAAGAGCTCTGTGCGGCGAAGTGACAGCGGCATGGAAATCTCAATATGCAGTTCTCACGCGTTTAAATTTGAAGAGAGACCTAATCGAGTTAGTCAGCTGGGTCGCCTTGTCCCGGTCCTGTAACATCGGCTAGTCTTTGGAAACACACCAAATTAACAGCACCGGGAGTCTCTCTATTCTTCCTTCTGTACGGACCAATACTTGGATCGATAGAGAAAAGATTAGATGTATACAGTGGAGCAAAAGAGACTTCTAAGAATGAGAATGGTGATAAGATGGGTACATGAGGACTCCCGCTTGGTTGATAAATTAGAACTCCTGTTTGGAGATAGGAGGCCCGAGTTTGATTTTCGAAGAAAACTTATCAGTTGATCTACATGAAATCTTTGAGATGCATAGGTCCAAAAAATTTTCGGTCCAATAAAATAAGGCAATATAGATATACGGAAATTAGTGGTTATCAAATTCTGATCTATTTTGCACGCCTTGGGTGTGTAAGATGACATGTGTTATCTTGCACACTTTAGGTATGCATCAAGTCTTTCTCACAGTAAAATTTAATATAAAAAGTGAGAGATTTAAGTTTAAAGCTTAGTAAATGTTCAACTTAATTGCATTGTCTTCTCTCAAGATTTGTAGACCCCAGGCATTAAGCCGACTTCTTAACCAGCCTCCATTTGTCATCGATTCAAAAATATGTGACATTTTCAAGCAGTTGTTGGAGCACCAAATGATATAGTGTCATATCGGAAAATTCATATGGGTTTCCTATGTTTATACATCCTGGGCCCTTTAATATCTAAGTTTGGAAATTTGTAAGATGGTATCAAAACAAGGCCATGACCCATTTTGGTGATTTACATCATTTTTTTTAATCTAATTTTCACGGCCCATCTTGACTGTGAGAAGGAGTGTTAGAGCACCGAATGATTTAGTGTCATATCAGAAAAATCATGTGAGTTTCCTGTGCTTATGCATCCTGGGTTCTTCAACCTCAATGCCTAAGTTTTGGGGTTTCTAAGAACAGCCTCTAGGCATTTGTCAAAGCACATTTTTGGGTTAATTTGTTGGTCATCTTAAACGGTCAAAATCCCGTCTGTGGTTAGCAAAGCAATCAATGCAGGCAGACCCTTCGAGCAGATGAGTGCATCCTTTGAAGAAAGATTCATCTCCATGGAATCTGTACTTGGCTTCACAATAGAACGGGCCCCGCAACAAAGTACATCTTCATCTAGCTCGCCCTAATGTGAAGACAGGCATATCCACATGCGTTCGCACATATATATGCACCAATCTTTTTCCTTAAACTTTCACTTTATTGTGAAGACGGACATATCCACTACAAGTGTTCGCACATGCATGCACCAATCTTTTTCCTCATACTTTTGATACATTATACAGTGGAGACTCTCTGAGCCTATGCTTGCGTGCAGTACCGCTCCTTAATTATGTTGGACTAATAAACATACTTCCTCTTGGCTGTTCGCATGGTATGATCCACTTGATGAGAAATCTTTCGGCAGTCAGGACTGTGGTGAAATGTTTCCTTTGTTTTTAACATTTTTTTTGACGTTTTTACATGACTGGAGAACCAGTTGTACGTCCAAATGGTACATGACGTTGTGTAGGTTAAATTCTAGGAAAATAGTTATCTTCCTGGACGGGTTGCTCCCCTTGTGTCTTGCCGTCCCGGGCGGCAAACATTTCCCTAAATTCTATCAATACCCACTATATATCAAGATTGGATCATGGACCATTTTTTCATAGAAAGTGTTCAACTTGTTCCTTGCAAAGGGTCTTTGTACGGTGTATATAAGAGGTCTTGTGTGGACACTGAACGACCCATTAAGCCCCGTAATCAGATATTCAAAATGGCACCCTAGCATTGTTAAATTTAAAATAATATTTGGGAACAAGAACTCCTTGTCAGTGATGTAATGGGACCCATGCAAGAGAAAACCGTCCGCAAGCATGGCTGTCATCCTCACGCAAGGAAACTAAGTGTAATCTCAAGAGTCATAAGCATACACTAATCAACGATGGTGCACCAGCAACATTCTTACATTCCCTGGCAGAGGGGGCATTCATTTATGACTGATGTTGATCATAAATTTGTGTAGGTCAGACTCTATTGACATCTATCCAGAGTTGAATGGCACTCTTTTCACACAGAAATAGACATCTTCTGTGCCAAGATTCTTCTCGTGAGAAAAGCTGCACCTTAATTGTAAATGCACTCTTTTCACACAGAAAGAGACACCTTCTCTGCAAAGAGTCTTCCCCGTTAGGAAAGTTACACCTTAACTTTAAGTGGGTACTGCCTAGGCAATGATTAGCATGACATGACCCCGTTTTGCTCAATTTTAAAACCATCCATCTAGAACTCCGCGTCTGTGCTGTAATGATATCCGCAGACATGGGGCTCTTGACAGATGCACAAATTGAGGAAGGGTGGTGTGAAAAGAAGCCAATCACTGAATAGCAGACACCACCATGGGCTTTTCCACACGTTTGGAAGGAGAAACTGATACAGAACTGTGACGTGTATGAGCTCCCAGGTGTCCAAGACTGAACAGTATGAGCTTTCAGGTGTCCAAGAGCCTGCAGGAAAGGACGAGGAATGGGTAGCAACTGCAGTTAACAGCTGGATGCCTTAGGGTGTCTGTACCTGAAGTACCTGAACAGAGAAATCTTCACTTCAAAAGCTCTCTCCATAGCCTTGTTATCTGAAGAAAGAGGAAAACTGGCATATACTACTAATACAGCTAGAATCAACTTCCTGTAGCTTCGCCGAGTGGGAGACAAGATTTTCCTGACAACTTTTTCTGTTTCTATATGAGCAGATAGATCATAGATGGGCCCGTCAGAAAACAAGGGCTACAAACTTACAAACCTTCTCAGAGAAAAATGGAGATGTTATTCACACTCACAGAACTCAAGAGTGGTATATTGGTCAAGAAAAAGAATTAGCCAAGGAGAATACTTTTCTTAATCAAGATGGTGATCCATCTTAGCTATATAATCCAATTCTATATTTATCACTAGACTACATCTGAGGTACCATTACATCATCTCACGGGAGTAAAAAAACAGTGAAGTGCAGCAACTATAGGCCTTTTCCTCCGCTAAGATGTTTGAGGACAGGCTGCTGAGGAGATCACTTGAGTCCCCTTTTCAGAAGCAAAGCTTACTTAGACAAATGCACGTTAAAATATGAAAAAGAGAAAAGCAAAATGGATAATCATCGAGCAGATGACTGCGAGGGGAACAAGACCAGATATCAGACAACAAAATAGTACAAGTCGTATATACATGTGAGACGAATGCTACTGATGATTGGTTCCCTGTCATGAACAACTGCTTGCCCGGCTATCTGTCGTTTTGCATGTGCTTTCACATTGGGTATTTACAAAATCATGCTCTTGTGGGCTTTAAGAAAGCCACTAGTTTTCAATAAGCAATTCCCTCGTAGCCAAATTCTGAGGTTGGGAAGGGTAGCAAGGTCGACACGTTGGACTGAGAAATTCACAAAACTTCTTAAGCTAACGTTAACCAAAAAATGTGGCGACTAAATGGAGTTGGACATCCTTTTCTCACGCAGTTCACCATGCATATGCTCAGTTTTATCCATTGCTTTCCGTACTAACTCGTACCCGGCGAAGTTCATGGCACCTAGTGGAGCAATCCAAAAGAACCTGGGGACTGCTCCTTTAAACAGACCTAGTGGTCCCTCCTGACGGAGAATTGAGAAGGCCACCATAGACATGGACACCGGCAATCCCTGGGGAGCGGTCATCATCCTAGTCTTCATCACATCAAAGGGAGTAGTGACTACTGCAGCAAGCCCTCCAGATAGAGCACCAACAGCAATAGTCTCCCAAGGTTCTAAATCCCGCTTGAGGAGGTTTCGAGCAGCCTGAGTAGACAAGAAAACAGAGGATTATCATCCAAAGCTCAATCCTAAGGTGCCATCTTCTCGAAAATAAACACATTAATACATCATTCAACCTTTTCAAAAGAATAGGAGGTTAATAATGATTTTCTGCCAAATATCTTCCAGCAGATTTAGACCGGTTGTGGAGACATCTTACCAATCACACTCAAGGGGAACCACAATGAGAGCATGTTGATTGAGGAATAGGAAGGTCAAATCAAGATATTCAAGGTGCCTTTTAATTCGGAAAATGCAAGCTCCGAGGAGATACATTACATAAAAGGACAAGGCAACAGATAGGCACATGCAGTTTGAATTAAGGTAACCATAGCATTGAAAAATATTCATGAGTTAGCATTTCTATGCATGTCTAGCAACATTAGAAGCACAAAATGCAGCTATCTTTATTAAGTCATCTCATTTTTATGACTAGTTAAAGGTGATCTGTTGATGCAACTACTGGATCAAAGGTTTCTTAGTGAATCTTTTGACTGATAATATGGGCTAACAAGAAACACTCTTTGAGAAGAGCAAAAAAACACAGTAACACATTCAAGAGAAATGCAATAGCAAACAAATGCAAAAATGGCAACCAAAGAAAGAGGCAATTTTTACATGTACTTGTTAATTACAAAGTTAAATAAATATGGTTGAAAATTAAATAGAACACCTTTACATGATTCAGGAAACTTCATCCTCCAGATAAAAATAACGTCCGTCCCAAGGAATGCCCCTGGAAAATTTTTTTTTCAATATTCATCCACTTGCATGGGTGAATTAAATGAAATAACTGGTCGCTTGACTGAATAACCAGGCAATTAACTTTTTCTCAAGAGTGAAGTAAACCCTCACTTTCATGACACCATGCCCTCCCTACACAACAGCATTTGCGATATCCCAGAGGACTTACTAGCTGCAGTTATGATGGTTAAAAAAAACCTCAGATAAAATAACAAAAAATATATGTTCAGATGCATTGCAACGCACTAACACAGACTTTTATATTCTTTTTTAGGATGATTAGGTAGGTTTCTAGCACTTCTATTTTGTAGAATGATGAAATTTTATTTCACATACAATGAAATCAGGGTCAAATGATCAACTGCATGTCCTTCTGAAGATGCAACCCAAAAGGCCAAGTCAAACAATCAGAAACTGCAAAATCAAGTAGTCCAGATTTGTCGGTAAAGAACGGAATTATTCGTCTTTCTTTTTGTCAGCACAAAATGATTACAAAAAGGTAAAATTGTTAAAAATGGGCATGCCAGAAAATTGTAGCTTCTCTCTCTTCCCAAGAAAATAAAAAGAAAAGATAAGGAAGAAGGAAAAGCTCCAACATTTATAAAATATGCTCATAGATTCTATCTACAAATGGAAACATGAGCAAATGCCAATAGCATAGTTACAAGGAATAGAGTACCTTTTTTGCTTCAGCATAGAGACCCATGCCAGCAACATAGAAAGGAACCTCCCTGCAAAGTGTTGCACCAGTGCCACGAAAGAACCCTTTCACACCATCTTGATGAAGTGTGCCCACAATTGCCTCTCCCACATTGTCAAAGATGCCTGCTTGCAATCGTTGTTTTAGAACCTCACAAGGGATCCTCACTGCTGTACCAAGGATTGTGCTGCAGAAGGATGCCAAGGATTGCACCTACAGATGTGCCAAGTTCCAGTTTAGCTTTAACCTACACAAACTTCTTTTCTTGACACAACAGGTCAGTGGATAGGGACAGAGATAGCACCCAAGAGAGCACGGGTCCGAAACCGGACTGCTGCCAAAATTTCCACCAAGGTGTGGATTCCGCCGCAAGAGAATTTCCACCCTTGTGGGCAACCTTTCCGCCTTGAGGGAGAAATAGCGAAGAGGTCCAGCACAGGCGTTCTGCCCAGCAAGGGACTCGAACCCACCACCTCTCTCCCACCTGGGGAGAGGGGTGGCCATCCGCGCCATGCGCGGGGCCTTTAACTGACACAAACTACTACACATTCTATCACTTGGAAAATACCATAAAAAAAGAGTCTTACAAGACTATGCAACAGATAGAAACAACAACCTTAGTCACAGTTTAAGAGTATAAAAGAATTTCTGGAAGCAACATTCTTGAATGAAATTGAAGCTTGTATAAAAGAATCCCAGATGATTATACACAATATTTCAGAACAAATATTAGAAGAAGATAGGCCTAAGAAACATATATACATAGCCAAAGAGGTAAAATATGTCTGTCATTTGTTACCTGAATTTCTGGAAGTGTAGGGGCAACATTTATTAAGACAAGTTTGCTAGCTTCATATATGCCCGTCCGTAACCCATGACTGTCATCAACATGAGTGGAAAAAAAGATGTTAACTCAAGCAGTTTAAGAACAGAGGAGAAAGACACTGATTGCTTATTAAAGAAGCAGACCTTGAAAATTGCCCAAGAATTGCTGGCAATGAACCTCTGTATAGTCCACGAACTCCAATTTGTGGAAGTTTTGAAACAAGCTCTGGGAATGAGAGTGTAGAAGCCTGTACCCTAGTCTGATATGTCAACAGCATGTTAGTGAACTGCTAACCAGCCATATGATGTGTATCATTCATAAAATGACATCCACACCAAACAAACAGACAATCTTGACAGGATGCCTACATGTTTTGGTGCTCGATTTACAGCTCGAAATCCAAGTATTCAACATTTTTGTTTTTGTGTTAAACATACTGTCTTAGTCAGCATCACAATCACTAATCCATATTCTAAAGAAAGCATCACTCCACATGTCCATGCACTGACGATGGTATAGAAAATCCAGTCCCAATATCTTCATGCCAAACTTTGGATGTCCAGTGCCTCACACTGTGGAATAGTCCCATATCAGCTAATTTGAGAGTGGTCCTGTACTTGCATAGTGTTGCCCTTATCCCCTCAAAGCTAAGGTTTTGAGGGTGACTTATATTTGCAACATAGTATCATAGCAAGTTTTCATTCTTCCGGTTGTGAACCCCATGTCATCCTATTAAGATCCACATGACCTTTGCCCTATGTGGGGCTGGCACGTGTGGGACACATGGAATAGTCCCATATTGGCTAATTTGAGAGTCGGCCTATCCTTACATAGTGTTGCTCGTCTCCTCAATGCCTAGTTTTTGGAGGTGAACTTATAATTCCAACACACAATGTTTTTTCTGATTATGTCCTACAAGAAATAAGAGAAATCATGTCCAAATTCGTCAAATATGCATTTGTTGATGACAAATGAACATGCAACACCTGGCTTTTCCAAAATTTGATCTTGGATTGTCACCTCCACAAACAATAGCAAACATAAATGTGGTCAAGACACCACAAGCTAATGTCATAAACTTCTTCAACTGCCCAATTTCCTGGGCACACCAGAAAGTTAGTTTAAAAGAAATCGAACCAGTGCCTGATACGCAGAGGTATTAATATATTATACTGTCCACAATATTGCTGATAATCAGAAGTGGATACACTTACTAAATCATGAATGCATCTCAGTAACTAGTGTTGCCATCACATGTTCAACCATAAAGCTTTTCGTAGATGCAGATGACAAATAGTGTCTTAAGTTATAAAGGACCCGCACCTTCATTGTGTCAACAGGGTGCATCAGAGAAGTAGAAAGCGCACAAGCAAGCCCCCCTGCTAAAGCAGACTTCAATACACTTTCAGCAGGTATCTCCACCGGTGGGGGAACAGCAACCACTGTAGCAGCTTCAAACCAAATGCTCCTGTGTGTGGGAACTGGATGTGTCAAATGCCACAAATCGTATATTTGGGGATAAATAGCACTAAAATATAACACTGTTTGCTTCGCACGAGAAACCCTTATTTCCAATTTTGGCACAAGTATTATTGCAATATAAGCACTATATTAGAGGATATATGTTAAAACTTAGTACAAGAAAAAGATACTTCACACATGAACACGCTTAGCAGATAATTTTTTGAACAGATGCAAAATGGATATAAACATATGTTTCTTTTTTCCCTTGAAAGTATAAATAACACAGGAAAAACATATCCCAGTAACCAATGGCCAACTAATTTGTTCTGAATCAGATTCTTTACAATAACTAATTAGGAAGAAAACTCATAAGAAGAGGAACTAGGAACCTAAGAATTATACCACCGACCACATAGGGCCATATATACAAGACTTGAAAATCTATTAACTTCCAAAATTTCATCCTAACCCCAAACATTTCCTTGTTACTATCTAAATCAATCATCTATTTGTTTCACTAACAGTAAAACAAAAAATATGGATCCTTTATGCTCTAAAGAAAAAAGAGGAAAAAAACAATTTAGTGCCTCTAGTACTGTGTCTACAGACTGTGAAATAGAAACACAAAAATAAGTTAGTCCCTGATCTATAGTAAAAGTAATCCAACACAATACATAGGAACGTACTCAATATACACGCAGCAAGCTGGAAAAAAAAAACTCATAACTGCAAAAGAAAACAGAGATATGTCAAACATCAAAAAGTTTTGATACACAAAGATCTGGGATTGTATATCAACTTCTTCAAAAAAAAAAAAAAATCTTTCTCCAATTGGAAATTAATGTAGAGCTGATGTAATACCGAGGGTCCTCTTGAAGGCGCTCAGAGGGAAGCAGAAGCATAAAATTGCGAAAATGACTATATGAAATTGATCCTTTGGTATCGGCATTTAAATAACGCAACATGGCAACAGCATTGTCTTCATTGGCAGGAAGGCCTGCACTTTCAAGGGAGGTCAAAATTTGACTCTTTTGTAGCGTTCCAGACTTGCTCAAGCAAAGAGTTGTATAGGCTCCAAGGATTTTTGACTCTTTCTGCTCCATTAAAGATAAAAATTGCTTCCATCCAATTGACTTAGAGAATATGTGGCTTCTGGTCCGGTGTAAAAACTCTCGAGCATACTTCTGAGGCAGTTTTCTCTTTCTCATTGCAATTTCCAGGTCTTCAAGTGTTACATGGCCATCACCATCTCTATCCAGCTCCTCAAAGAAACGCCTTCCTGGCAGCATGTGATTATAGTTAGTACCCAAAAATAAATAAATAAACATCAAAAGGTACGAATTCAAGGCAGTGCAAAGTCTACAAACAATAACCCCTGGGTGCATGTTAAATTTCTATTCCAAAACATACTCTGAGATCATGGATGGCAAAATCGGATCAGAATTGGCCAATGTCTATCCAGCGACCCCCTACGATTTTAAGTGGAATCGGGGTGGATCGAGCAGAATCAGACTGGATCGTCCTAATACAGTCTGATTCCGCACGATCCACGCCAATTCCACCTGCTTGAGCCCGATCTGAAGGTTTTTTTTTTTAATGGAGTCGACTTGAATTGGGATCCGGCTGGATGGGGGAGGGGGGGGGGGGGGGTTAATGGAATTGGGTCTGCGCAGATAGCACGCTGTCTGCGCAGTCCGCCCCCCTTTTTCCCTCCTCCCCCCGGCCTCCCAACACCTTGAGGAATGCAAAGAAGATTTCAAGATCTCGCCAATTCCTTGTTTGGCTATGAATATACCCAATATGTGCAATTAGACTATGGGCCACCTGCTCAGTCTCATGAGCCAGAGGATGAGGGTCCCGAAATGTGAAATTGACAAGGTATTTTTATTTATTTCATGTTATTAACGTCTAGATATATCTTTTTTATTCAATGTATGAACATAATCATTAGTGCCTTAGTCATCTTTATTGTTTTTTATGATAGATGTACATGATACGATATGAATTTCATTTTGTTTATATTCAATAAATTTTGTATGTGTTTTTCAAATTTTTGTGATTTTTTTTTCTGATTTTACATGATTTTTATTGATTTCCACAATTTTTCTTAATTTTTTAATCTGTCTGATTTGGATCGGCCAGATTCCCTAAGAATTGACCGAATTCCTCGATCCGACTGGACTCAGATCGGGATCGACAGGGTCTGATCCGGCACCCCAATCCCATCCCGCCATCCATGTTTGAGATAGTCGTCATCCAATATTAAATGTTTTGCACCTCAAGTAGAAACGTCTTAGCAGATGTGACATTGAGCACAATGCCTTGCCTTATACAGAAATGTGACACAAGCATCAATAGATATACTGCGCCAAAATCATTCTGCAAATTGTGTTCCAAAGTGACAAAGCAGATGTCCCTCATAAAACTAGAAATCCTCTTCACTATCGATACGTTCCTCTGGCCGCCAGCAAGAACAACCAATTTGAGTTTTTTTAAAAAAATATATACGAAACAGGTCATAATAATGCTAACAGGGAAACAGATACTGAAAATAGACACCTCTATATGTTGATAAATCCTAAATCGATGACAGGCAAAACTCGCATACGCACGAGGTAAGCGATAGTCATGGTAGACTCAGATGAAACGACAAATATCAAAGAACATAAGCCAGTTGACAATGCCATACCTTCAGACTCTGTGTACCTGAAGAAGTTCTGGACAGAGATAAGCTTCCTCTTATCAGGGTGTTCTTTGGGGGACCATCTCAACTGAGGCACAAACTCCATTAACTCAGTTAATGAAACGGTGGACAGTGTCGATCGCAAGCGCTCAACGTTTGATAAAGGGGTACTCAACAGTCCAGCCGTGAACTTTTGAGCAGCCCCATCTTTCACTGCGCTGGTCACCCCAACAAGGCTTCCAGGTAACCCACCAACCCTTGCAAATCTCATGTTCGACAAACACCCATCAACAAATTCCTTTCTCCCTTCCATAATACCTGTTATAATCTTCATATAATCAAATGGAAAAGACGAAGAAGAAGGAACCGAAGTCTCGGAGGGCTTAGCATCACTATCCCGGATGCTCTTATCAAAAATCTGAAAACTCTGCGTCAAACCATCGAATACGCAGCAGCCGAAGAGTTCTAGCGGTGCTGCTGCCCGCGCCTTATCCGGAATCTCCATGCCACACCGCCCATGCGAACCATCGCACCCAACTTTCAAACCGAGAGTATCTGAACAACTACCTCCTAACCCGAGGCGCTTCTTCCCAGACTTCAACGTTCTCGGACGCGCTCGGACGAACCCGTCCACCAAACGGGACCACCGCACTGGAATCTCCAGGCATCCTACGCACGAACCACCATCGCCCTCCCCGCGCGCTCCCTTCGGCCCCTCGCTCGTGTAAACGCCGCCACCCGACGGCGTCTCGATCGGCGCCAAAGTCTCCGGGCACTGCCTCCTATTCTCCGGCCGTGACGGCTCGTGATGCCCGCAGAAGAAACCGACTCTCCCGCCGCCTCTCCCGGAAGCCGGCCACCGCGCCTGGACCTCCTCCGTCGCCCGCCGCAGACCCGACTCTACGGCGAGCAGCGAGTTCAGGAAGGACTCCACCGGCTCATGCTTGGACACCATCACTCACCTTGCAGCGAGACCAAGATCAATCCACACACATAGATAGATAGATAGATAGATAGATATAGAGAGAGAGAGAGAGAGCTCAGGAGGCTGGCCTGCGGGCAGTGGAGATGGCGATGGGAGCTGGAGAGGAAGAAGGCATGGACCAGAGGCGGAGAGAGGGGGGGACGGTGGCGGATGTGGCAGGTATCGGAGAAGGACGCCACAAAAAAAATGGCGGACGAGGATGCCGGGAGGTGGGGCCTGCGAAGTGCGAAGCCTCTGTTTTTTCCACGATTTTTTAAATTAATAAAAATATGAAAATGTGAGTTGAAAAGACGTCGGAGCCCTCGCGTGCCTCCAAAGATGTGACATGTGATTTTAGAAAATTGGGCCATTTGATCGGGGTTTTTTCGGAATTTTTACTGTTGATTTTTCTTTCCTTATAAGGAGGAGATGTGATTGGCGGGGGAAGGAGTGGGCCACGCGGGGTGTTACGGATAACGAAGGGCCGGGCCGGGGGGATAGAGCTGACGTCAGCTCCTACGCGGTCCCGGCGCCACGTCTCTCGAACGAAGCGAGAACGCGATCGGGCGAAGGCTTCGCTTCTTCCGCTTTCCTTATTATTAGTGGAGGAGACCGGAGAGTCCGCTTTTGGCAGTTTTGGAATTGGCATGGAGATTTATCCAACTTTTATATTTGAGCAAAACACACCTGGCATACGTGGATTTTAAATTAATTGTCTTAGTACGCTCCTTTAGTAAACTTGTGTAGACGTTGATGATTATTAATAACAATTAGTTCACACGAGAATATACATCAAGGTTGGCTGGATAATTGAACTAGAGTGGATCGATATTTGTGGTATAATAAAGATCTGTATTGCATATTATATCGTATCGCATCGATTTAGATTGGCCAACAAATAAGGGTAAACGGATGATCCCCATCCCTCTATCTCTCCGTCCTGCTCCTCACATGTTCGTTGGTTGTGCAAATCCGTCTTAGGATCGAAGTCTACGACGTCTTCTGTGAGGGTGGGGGTTGGTGACTTTAGATTCCCGACGCGTTAGGCGCGCCCGCCCCGCGCCATGTGATCGCGCCCGCATGCGTGGCGGGCGCGCCTGGCGCGTCCCGACGTGCAAATCATTTGCACGTCGAGAAGTGCACAAAGCACTTCTCCTTCGCATTTAGCACGTCGAGACGTGGACGAAGCACTTCTCCTTCGCATTTGATTAGGTCCACCTTGTCCAACCCCATGTTGAAGCTGGCGACGCTCTCTCAGTGCAGCAAAAAATCGATCATGCCATCGTAAGTGCTCATTCCAATCAATGAGCACGTCAACTCGATCGTGCTGATACAATACGGTATAGCTAATTTTGATAGATATAGTATAAACTTAAAACATTTTTATATAATTTTTAAAATTTGATAATACATATATATATGAGAAAAGATAAGATGTGGCAGGGTTTTTGGGTACAGTCCGGTGGCATCTTTATTGGCGTCTGTTGGATCATGAGAAATACTTAGTGCACACCTTGGTGTGCACTAAGTTGGGCACACCCACTAGGGGTGTGCCATTTGGCATTGGGGGATTATAATATCACTCTCATCCCACTTTTCCCAACCCCAAGGTCAAATGGTACACCTCTAGTGGGTGTGCCCACCTTAGTGCACACCTTGGTGTGCACTAAGTATTTCTTCATCATTCAATGGGTGCGTACATTGCTATGCACACGTCGCAGACACACGTAACAATGTTCAAAAAAAAAATTTAACGGTTAGATGTCCATCTAACAACGGGTGCTATGGTACGGTGAGACCTCATTGTCGTATCATAGTAATATATATATACTTTTTTATACTATTATGAATAATAGCGTGGGGTTACCTGATTACTATGGAAAAGGTGTCAGCTGACTAGGACGATTCGTAGTAGAGATCAATGGCATGAATTAGTTTTTAAATGTGTATTCATCAATGTGATGAGAAAAAACACAGATTAAGGAATAGATTTTATATACAAGTTAGCTTTCAAATTTTGATATATATAATATTAAAGATGTGAATAATTTACAGAGGACAGATGTACTAATCTTTTTGCACAATTTTTGGCGCGCAAACTGCGAAAAGATCACCTGAAGTCTTGAACACATAAGAAATTAAAGATCACTTTTTATAGTAGTTTCATTATATAGCATGGATATCTTTATTAATATCCATGTGCATTTAAGTTAACAACGTACATCTATAATATTCATCCTAGCTACAATTAATCACATCCAAAAATTTCTTAAAACTACATAGTTTTTGTTGAAGAGAAGGCATTTTAACCTTGATAGGCATTCGTATCACTCATATCCTAAAAATTATGTAACTATATATACACACACTTAATTACATTCGCTTACATCCCAAAAATTAAAGAGAAAATTTCATTTAAATATTATGCAAAATTAACCCAATTAATCAGCCATTATCAAATTCTGAGAAGCTATCTTTAACCGGGGACATCAGAGGCATCAGTTGCAATGGAGATTGGAAGCTCTTACCAGAGTTGTGAATGGTCGGTAGAATAGCCTCACAGAAAATTACCATTCAGACGGGAAAAATAAATAATGGGAAATTTTTCACAAGTGTCGGATTACAACAATTTAACCCCGTTCACACATCCACAACAATCTGGAATGACCAAAGAGAGAACATACAAAAGAAGTAAGAAACTGAGCAACCAAACAAATAGATAACCATCAGGCCCTGGAATGTGGCTTTGTCGGATAATTTGAATCAGCTGCCATATAACACAGGTCCAGCTAGCTATGTGCTTTCTCCATTGCTTGGAGCTTGCTGTGGACGCGCAGCTGCGTTCTTCAGAGAGCTAAGATCCACCTTGGGAGGGCCTGAGAGACGCCTAGCTATGGCGGGCGAGGAACCGGTCCTGTCTCCGGAAGTAAAGGACAGCCGCTTCTTCACCGGACCAGAAGGCGTCCTCTCGGGTGTCTCAGGCTTGTCGGCCGACGGGCTCTGGAACCGTGACTTCGCCTTTGCGGACTGCGTCGGAGCCATGTAGCTAGGGACGGATGGGGAGCCGACCAAGCTCTCGTCGTCCCTCGCAGACGACCCACCTATGCTGTGACGCCTTATTCGCTCCGACTGCATGCTGACCAGGCTCCTAGAGTCGTCTTCCGGAGGCTCGTGTTCACCTCCTGGAGTAGGTGGCTTGACCTTCCCGGCAGCAGGTGAAGGCTTGGGGGGTGGTGTGGCAGGGAACTGACGGCTGCCAGGAGTGTTTGATCTTTGAACCGCAGGTGAGGGCTTATCCGCCGTAGTGGTGTCTCGGCGAGAATAGGTCTTGTTGATCTCCCCGGCGACACTGCGACTAGCGCTTCTGACGGAGGCACTGTCACTGTTGACATCTTTCTCCAACGTGCTCCGAGTCTCCCATGGCCTTGCGGCCATCCAGCGCTCCAACCAGCTCCAACCCCAGTGTGGATTGTTCGGATCCGTGAATAATGGGTTTACTGATCTTGAAGAGTTCTTCCACTGTTACACAGAATATTTAGTCAGTGATACAAGCCAAATCGGAGGTGGTCACTCTTAGGAGAAACTCAGAAGTACGCACAGACCCACAAAATCAAATTTTAAAGTAAGCCGAGGATCTGTGCAGATAGAAAGTCACCTTCAAAATTTAGACATTGAGGAGACAAAGATAACACTATATAAGGGCAGACCCACTACAAAATTACTCGATGTGGGACTATCTAACACGCCCCCGAAAGTGACCGCCACATGTAAGTCAAAAGTCACGTAGATCTTAATAGCATGGTGTGGAGTCCACAATCAGAAGAATGAAACATGCTCTAATACCATATGCAAATATAGTCACCTCCAAAACCTAGATATTGAGGGGACAGATAACAGTATAATGATAATAGGACACTACTAAATTACTTGATGTGGGACCATCCAACAGGAAAAGCAAAAGAAAGGACTTTGGCAGAAGACATGTCTTGACATACACAAGCAGTTTGTAAGTTAGATGTCTAGTGAAAATCACTGTTTCATTAGAAAATGCGAAACATGTTTTCTTATACCTGATGAGAAAATGCATAAGCCAGCGCTCGTTCTCTTCTTACAGCAGCTTCGTGCTTGCTCAATAAACTTGCTTCAATTTGCTCTTTAGATTGCAAACTATCATCCCAGTCCTCCCCCATCTGTTATAAAATAACAATTCGTGGCCAAACAAGAGATGTCATCTACCTCAACAAGTTGTTGCAAGGAGCAAAAAGCAGCTAAGATGATAAAACAAAGTATTCGATGTTTTCATTGATTTTGCAGACATGTGAAAACACAAGGAGATGCCAACTGATCCATTTCCGGGTTTGTAATGTATAGACACAGGACATGGGACGACAGTAGCAGGGGAAACATAATTCATAGATCAAAAAAACAGTAGCAGGAAACTATATTTGCTGCTCAAAACTTGACTCCTCCCATTGACACTACAAGTTCAGATGATGATTGGACATCACAAAGATACAACAAATTCTATTCCTCACTAACTGCAAGTAGAAATTCCAAAATACATAAACTGATAGCAGCGCATGATGATTAGGTTTCCATATAACAGATAGTGGGAAGAAAGGCGCTGATACAGTTTCCTGATACTATAAATACCGAAATTACAGCAAAAAATGGCAGGAAATAGTAGCAAAACAAGGGGACCCCAACATATTCACAAGTGTATCATGATATATTGGGAGTTGTCTAGGATTGAAGCAAAGAAAATGTCAAATTACTGGTAAATTATGTCAATAAATTTAAAACTGCAATAAACTTAAAATGTAAGAGACAGTTGTAAGAAAAAGAGGGGGACCCTGGTCCGTCAGTACAGTTGCTCCATTGTGACTTGGGAGTGGTAAGTTCAAAACCAGAATCAGCTTATTTACGAAATCAATGCTAAGTCTCTATATAACTGACTTCCCCTACAACCCTGCAGTGGCAGGAGCCTCATGCACTAGGGTGCCCCTTTTCCTTTTGGAAGATTATAAAGCCCTTGAAGCAGTCATTGTCATTACCTTCACCATCACCATTATCAGGAAGCAGTAACCCAAGGTAGCCCATGGGTTGAGTTACCTAAATCCTATCCCACCACTTTAATCCATTACATATCATCTTTGTAGTTAAACATAATGGTCATGTCCCTTCTCACCACGTCAAACCCTCTTACTTTAGGTTTTTATAAATGGCAAAAAATAAACAGAAAGCAACTTACAGATGCCCTTAAAGCTTCAAGCTCCTTTTCACGTTTCAGCTGCAGCTGTCTCTGAAGAGCCTGATTCTCCTCTGTCATCCGAATCCTCCTTGCACGAATTTGAGTTTGAACTTTAGACAGAGTCTGCATGCAGCGTAATGTGGTTGCAGACTGACGCTTAACAGCATTGCCATGTAAAAGTGACTTTAACCTGACCAGTCCTCTCAATGCCCGCAATGCTCTCCTTGCCTGAAAGTTGGAAGAGGACATACTATTACATCATGGTTTATTAGAGTAGTCCATTACAAAACCAACTTGCCAGGAAACTAAATGCAAGCATAGAACTGTTTTATATGTATTTATCTTTTAGCCGAGAAGATACGATTTTTAGCTCTCAAACTTCAAAATAAGCAACAAGCTATAAGGTCATCTTTGGTATTCGCCAACCAAAGTTCCTCCTGATTCCTTGTTGTAAAGAATAGGAAGGTTCCTTCTCATTGCCAACCTCCCCAAACATCAGAAAAAGTTCACCGCGACTCGTAAGCACCATCAGCTACGAGAACCCAACCAAAAAAGAGATTGTACAGGGCAATGTTGTGAAAAATTGATCCCATGAGGATTTCCATTTAATCATTCTGCTAAGAGAACACAACTCTGCTAGGAGGGAGGAAGGAGAGAAGAACCTCGGTTCAATTATACCTTCATGAGGAGTTGTGCTTGAGTATTTGACCGGAAGATTATTGTATGAAAACATGTGGAAAGAGACCAATCATATGGGGCAGTCTCGTCAAATATTGACACAATGATAATTTGCATGTAATGATTTGTTTAGGCATATTCCCAACTTCTTAAATGTAACAGTAAATTATGCTTGTCATAGATCAAGTATTTGCATAATCCACGAAATTACCTAGAGAAATATTTTTCTACCAGAAACACATCTTCTAAATTTCCTACGGATGGAGATAGCATTCTTGTGAGAGTATTTGGAAGAAATCAGATGTCTTGAAATAGGAAACACAGTTAATAAACACGACGCACAGGTAGATTTCTATGCATTGACATAACCACTTGATGGACGTGGCTCAAAGATGATCACTATTGACAGACATCTTCCCTAGAGATATCTCCACTGTTTAGTGTAGAATCCGTTGGGACTAATGATGTTACAGCATTGAAATGTATCAATATTTTATTCAAGAAAAAGGTTAAAGGCTGCTTTGGTAACTAGACATGTTACCAAATGAACCCCAGAGGATCAAAGACGAACAACACAGTCGGGTTAAATAGAATCAACAAGTTATACCAGATATCCCCTGAATGCCGTTTGGATCTTGATTGCTGCAATCTCCTCCTTTGTCTTCCCAGGAAATTTCGTGGCATCTGATTTGGGACGGGCAACCTCAGCAGGTGCCTGGGAGACGGCCTCGGCCTCAACAGCTTCGGCTGCTGTGATTGCAGTGGGGAGCGTGGCAGGATGTGCATTTGTGTTGTCTGCATCTGCATGGGTAACCCCCTCAGAAGTAATTGGAGGGGAAGGATCCGCCGCAGCAGGAGCTTCACATGCTTCCAAGGAAGAAGATTCAAGCTCTGTAGGATCGGATTGTCCCTGACCCCATTTCTTAGATTTGTGGTTTTTCTGACATAGCACAACCAAGACGTGAGCATTCAGACAAACCCAGTGAAGAGAAATCAAGATTAAAAGAAAAGAACAGGAGAACTCCTCAAAAGAAGCAAACAAAATGCAGGAAATTGAAGAAATCGTGGACAACCTGATCGTTCTTCTCCTTGAACTCGGGGCTGAAGACTCTCCTGACGGCACCAAACCACCTCGCTTTCTTACCCATCTTCCTCTCCTTACGCCATTCTTCCCCCTATGTTTGCACATGTACATGATTACATAAACATAGAAGCAAACCGAACAGAGTTTAAGAGCTCCTTGGAAATAAAGCTTCTCATGGTTCGTCGAAAAAAACACCAGGAAGCATTCCAATCTCAAACGAACCCGTTGAATCCCCAACAACATTAGAACCAAAACAAGGGAAACCCATCAAAGCATAAAGAACGGAAAGCCCGTCCCTCTCCAATTTGCACGGAACACAGAAGAGAGGAGCAGCCGAACGGAGACAACCCATTTGGCTCCGCGCCCCAAAGGAGAGAACTTTGGAGTCACCATCCAGAAACGAGAGAACGGGAGCCACAAAGCACCACACCCACCTCTGCGTTGGCAGAAGAACCCGCGGCGGGGATCGCTGCCCCGACGCTTGTCCCGTGGAAGGGGCTTTGAGATCGGCGGTCGCCTTCTCTCTCCTCGCCTCCTCGCTCGCGCGTCGCCCCTCTTTCCTCTCAGGGATGTTGGCGATGGGGGCTTCGAAGACAGCTCGGATCGCGGGCGCCCGGGGACCTCTCCGCTCCCCCACACCCTCTCCGCTCGCTGTCGGAAGGAAGAGGGAGAGGAAAGAGAGAGAAGACCTGGGTAGATCCGAGAGCGGACGGAGTTGGCCTCCACGAGGTGAGCCAGATCGCAGCTGGCTCCCGGCAGGACCCCAATGGCTGGATCCCTTGCGTCACTGAGCCACGGTTCTTGCGCCACGTGGCGCGCAGCGCCACCGACACAGAGCCGCCCGATCCACTCCGGATATTGGTCTATAAATAGAGCCAGGGCTTCGATATGACGTATAAAATATAATAAAAATATTTTGTAAATAATATTTATATTTCTATATCCATAAATTAATCCTTATACATTTCGCCAAACTAACCCTTTATCTATGTACATAACATTAAATTAAATAATGGGTATGGGTTAGATCGTTATTCTATATCTTCAAATTCATTTCTTGACTTATGCATATATATGTAGATAATTATAAACATATATAATAACCCATATATAGCACTTCACTATCTCAATTATTAGATCATCGTTTTAAATTTTATTTTCTTCATATATATATATATATATATATATATATTAACGCATATATAGCACGAACGTATAATGTTTGAATGTGGAGAAGTGTTCAAGATCAATTCTTTCCGCATCACTTCAAAATAAATGGTCAAATTAGACCAGTAAAACTATCAGTTTTTTGCCACCCCACTCTGGCTTTCTTTCTTTCTTTTTTTTTTAATGAACCAGACAGAAATGGCTCACAAATCCCAATGCTGGATAGAAATATGGAGACATTTTATAGTCATCAGAAGATGAAACTATGTTTTACTATATCCATGGATTTAACTATGCTAATTTATTTTTTTAGTGGGCTCGAGGAAATCTGAATTTTTTATGCGAGACTGACTGTTCTATCAGATTATATCAAGTGGAATCAGAAAATGCAGAAACCTGTGTGCCAAGGGTGCGGAGATCCTAAACATGGCAGGCTCCTCTCCATTAAACAAACCTAAAGCTGGGACCTCCACCCCATTATTGACAACCAAAGAAGGGTTGTCCTGCTTGACCCGTTCCGAGCTCCCAAACCCGCCTAGTTGGTGCGGCCCCGCCCATCGGATGGTGCACAAAAAAAAAAAAGAAAAAAAAATAGAACGGACGCACCCCGCCTCCCGCTACGCGCGCCTTCGGCGCCCGTGTATCAAGCGGACGGTGGTGGTGCGCGTCCCGTTTTTTTTTTCTTTTCTTTTTTGTGTGCCCTCCGATGGAAATCGGAGGGTGCAGAGGTGGGGTGCGGCAGGGCCGCACCAACAAGCCCCCGTCGCACCCTATATTTTCTATATATATATATATATATATATAATGTTAAGATACGACGAGATCTCTTGATACGATACCGTCGTAACATAATATGAGTCTTTAGATTCAAATTATCTTGACAACTCGAGTATCATGATATCGAGCACCCAAGTATAAATTGTCAGAACAGTCTTTGAATTTGAATTCAAAGACCCGTGTCATGCTACGGTCGGGTCGTATCAAGAAGTTATGTCATATCATAACATATATATAAGATTAATTATGTGCAAATCTTTTTTAGATTTGTATTTGTAGGTATACATTTTTACATATACAAAATATCCTAGAAATCTTATTGTAACCACCCATGATGGAAGTGAAGAATATACTTTCAAATATTTCGTCACTGTCATTTTAGCAAGAGTATATGTCCAGAAGTGAACGGAATATCTCAAATGTCTTTTTTACGTCTGTCACAACATGTTACCGTAATAACTTTGAAAGTATTTTGTCCGTATAAAAGGGATATATATGTGTAAATAAAAATATATTAAGAATTTTTGTGCAATTAATCTTTTAATGAGGATAGTAATTTGAAAACATTTTATATATATAACAGGGATATATGTGTAAATAAAAATCTAATAAAAATTCTCATGCAATAAGACCCAAGGTTCATACCATATCGTGTCTGTATGGTCTACCTTCGATTCGGTTTAATAAAATCTATTTATTATAAAAATAAAAAATATTATTTATACTAAATCGTGCTAAAAATCGATAAATTCTCGACACACTAGGCACGGCCAAGTGTGATAAGACTTCTTCCAGATCTTATTGAACCAAATTAGATTTTCATGGAACAATATGATACTGAACTAACCATATTATACTAATTTTGTTTGGCTTAAAAATATAATTTTTAATTATAATATATATATATGAATAATAACTGTGTCAGTGCTAATAATTGTAAGATCTTAAGCACGACACAGCACTATCGTGCTGCACTAATATGATATGGCACAACTAACTGATCCTACTTACTTTCTCTTTTACTGTCTTGCTGGATGCATGTACTAGTAGGGGTGTCAACTGTGTCAGGTCGGCCTGATTTTATATGAACTTGGGTCGAATATTTTAATTTTTTTTAAATTTTGAGCTCAGTCCGGTCCCGGTCCAGAGTAAGATTGGGCTAGACCCGGTTTGGCTCTGCTCGACCCGAGCGGTCCGATAATTTTTTTTGAAAAAACAAGTGACACAGTAGCTATAACTCTAATATTTTAAAATTTTAGATTGAAAATTATGTTGTGGAGCTATGTTTAATGACTTAATATTTTATTTCATATTTGTGACAATTAGAAATACATTTATTTAGATTAATTTAATATTTATTTTATGTTATTTTAATTCAATGAACATCAATTTTATTGTAAAAATAAATAAAATAATAAAAATATTTTAAAAAAAATAAAATCGGGCCGAATCGGATCTGGGTCGGCCTTACATAATCGTTCCGAGCCAGTCTGGGTTTCTAAAAATCGGGTCTACCCCGGGCCAAGTCGGTCGATAAGAGACTAGGCTGGACCTGGGCCAACTCAGGTCGGTCTAGGTTCGGCCCATTGCCACCCCTATACTCCAGTGACTGAAAAATAAATATGATGTGGATTACAAAATAATAATTTTAACAATTAGTTAGGTATGATAAGAATGTTCCCTATCTCCTCTAACTAATAAGATTGCTACTATAACAATCTACACTATATTTATTATAACAATAATCTTGTAATGAATATTTTTCTTCTATATATGTTTGCCACAGATGAATGGATGGGGCATTTCTCATGTTAGCCAGCAGTGTATCAAAAGGTGAAACTAGGGGTGTTCACTATTCGGTTCAAACTAAAAAATCAAACCGAATCACACGATTCAATTTGGTTTGGTTCGGTTTGAATATGAAAAAATTTTAGTTTGATTCCAAACCAAACCGAACAAGAAAAGTCGATTTGGTTCGGTTTCTAAGCTCTAGAAACCAAATCAAATCGATTAAACCGAATTACAATTATAAGTTTTAATTTGTATATATCTATCAAATTTTTTCAATATATTTATGTAAAAATATATATTATGGAGGTTAATATGGTCATCAACATTTAATATTTTATTTCAAATATATTTGATAGTGATTTATTAGAGAAATAAGTTATTAAAATCTTATTTAAGATTAAGAGAATCTAAATGTCCATTTATTTTCAAGTTAAATCGAATCAAACTGAACCAAACCGAAGGTTTCAAGGGACTTCAGTTTGATTTGGTTCGGGTTGGGTCCGAATTTAGTTTGGTTTGGTTTCTTAAAAATCTCCTATAAACCAAACCAAACCAAATTATGAACACCCCTAGGTGAAACTGTGTACCATGAAAGTGCTTGAAGGTGGGGTCTTCTCACTCTAGACTTTCTAGAGTGAAAAGCTCTCTAGAATTTTAGGGCTCGCCCCGCCGTTCGTGTATCCTTTCGAAGGGGAGGGCGTTTCCCTATTCTAATCGGAACCCCCTCTCCCTCTAACTCCATCTCCAGCAATTGTCATTTATAAAAGGTTCCCCTCGCCCTTGCCAATCACGTATCCTCTTGGAGGAAAGGGGGTTTCCCTATTTTGGTCGGAATCCTCTCTCCCTCCACCTCCTTCTCCGGCAACCGTGATTTGTAAGTGTCTTTCCTTCTCCGGTGGGAAAGTCTTTTGGTTTTCCTACATGTTAGGAGAGTTTTATATCTCCTTCGTCAATGGTTTCCTTCTCTATGGAGAGGTTTCCTCTCTATACGGTTGACAGATGCTCGCCGTCAGTGTGGAGGTCCGACATAACGGTTTCCATCTAGGTTATATTCCCTTATCTTTACTATGTTTCAAGTTCCCCATGTTACCTCTTGTGTGGATCGTGTCCGACGTGGGCAACTTCGGAGCCCATCTGTGTTCAACTTTGATCAACCTCTCTGGTGGTCGGCATGGTGTCCCATCTTTCATGGCAGCAGTCTCAGTTGGAAGATCGTCAACCCCCTCGTTGAGCTCACCCCCTATGACCGTGTGCATTGAGGGTGCGGTATCCCCGCTGTGAAGGTCGAAGCCTATTCACGGCGCTCTATGCATCGAGAGGGATTTTTCCTGTGGATATTTGGGTTTACTCTTTCTGTATGAACCTCCGGTCCCTGTTGGTTCATAACCTTAGTAGTTGTCATGCTCTGTAGTACTTGCCTTATGGCCATTGTGTGGAGCACCACATTGTCCTTTGCTAGCACTCGTTATCTTGTGTGAATGAAAGATATATCTTCCATTGTCTAAAAAAAAAGTACTTGAAGGTGGGGGATGGAGGAACCTGCCATGACCGGCAGGAACCAGTCAAACAACGTTATGCAGTTCGATCAGATCCAATATGTGCAAACAGTTCTTGAATCAATTCATTTTTAATAATCATTGATCCACATTGAGTTTGCACACAGCTCAAGGAATCCTCTGTTCAGATCTAATGCATGTGCAAACATGAGTTAGAATCTGACATTCAGGACAAAGTGTTGAAGGAAGTAAAAAAACACAATGGGAATTTTTAAAAAATAACTTTTTTTAATGAATATTAACCAAATATACCCAAGTCTAACGTAATTACAAACTATATTTGATTCTAACGTATTTTACAAAATTATACGTAGATAACTTAAATAAATATGTTGCAACTTATATAAATATGTGTACTTAACACAAATTGTGTAAGTTACAATATATTTACATAAGTTACAGTAAATTTTGTAAGTTGTAATATATTTATGTAAACTACATAAATTTATATAAGTTACAGTATATTTTTTGTAATTTATAGTAAATTTATATAAATGGCAGTATACTTATGTAAGCACCGGAAACCATGTAAGTAATATATTTATGTAAGCACCGCAAACCATGTAAGCAATATATTTATGTAAGTTATTCATGCATAGTTTTAAATATATATTAAAACAGGGCATAGTTTTATTAACAGAAGGCCATTTAAAAAAAATCTCAAATACAATTATTCATTCAATTGAAGTGAAAAACTTAAATATTACAAGTAGGAAGAACAATTTTTTGGCTATATTTTATATGGGTACATGATTAACACTAGGTTTTTGCTGCATTGTTCTTTTTTTTTTTTTTTTGAATGTTTAGATGTTCAACTACAAGAAATATCTATTTTTCCAATATCTAAACTTAACTGTTCTACAAGGGGCTGAGATAGTATGGTTGAACCACCTTTCCATCAAAAAGTGAGGGGAGGTAAAACTCATCTAAAGCATGATTTGCTGTACTGTACTAAACTAGTCTGGTACAAGCGTACCATATCAGATATGTTTCGATTTTGATATAATTTGTTACAAATAGCATTAATTTATTTATTATAATAAAATTTAGAATCTATTAAATCAAATTAAAATCAAATCAAATTAATACGATATAATACGTCTGAATTCGGTTCACCTTAGTATAACGGTTTGATCAACCTTGATCGGACAAGACAAATTAATAATTTGAGAGGCTTCTTTAAGCTCCCTTAATATGTCCCCACTGTAACATAAGAATGATAACTTTTGTGCTTGAATGAAATATCAAAGCTAACTTATACCTAGAAAAAATGGAGAGTTTCATCTATCATTGGATGATGGGTGATGAGAGAGAGAGAGAGAGAGAGATTTCTCTTTTCTATTTTGGTATACTGCGGGGTCGTGAGAGATAGAGAGCATTTCTCTTTTTTCTTTTGGTACAGGGTCGTGAGTTATATCACAATATAAAATTCACATAAGAAGGGTATCTCACCAGTAATCACATGCAAAAAGTAAGTTGAAGTTTTACACAAATTTTCATTTATATATATATAGGAGATTTTTTTTTTAGAAATACTAATTACACGTTTCGATCTGGTGCAAGTCCCACTTAATAAGAGTATTAAATATTTCTTAAATATACTTACAATATTTCTCATAAAATTATTTGTCACTCTTAATCTATTATTTGTTACCCTTAATATTAAGCGTGATAAATAACGAGTTAAAATGACAAACAATTTTAATATATAAAATTATGTGTCTCTCTTAATTGATTATTTATCAACTTTTACATTGAAAATGTGTCTGTATAAAAAGAGAGGAGAAAAATGGCGGGGCATGGCCCAACAACGTCTAGGGCAGAGAGTAAATATTTTTAAAATTTTCTAAATACATGAACATTGAAATTGAAGAACAAAACTATGTAATCAACAACTCAACATTGTTAGCAGTAGTCCATCATGACTATTCATATGTGGGTGTGACAACCAAACAACCTTATGGAAATGGGAAAGATCTCAATTCAGAATCAGTGCTTCAAAGTAGTTGATCGACATGAGGCTAGTTTTATGAATTTTCATTTTAAGATCTAAGTTTCTCTCTAGAAAGTTAATATAAGTATACGATTCGATCGATTATCACATTTCTATGATAGAATGTGAATATTTCTTCGCATGGCGATCGACATCACTTACGAGACCTCAATTTAGAATCGACACTTCGAGTCTGTCATCATTAAGTCAAATTCAGAGATTTCTACTCTTGTGCCTAAATTTCTTTCCGAGAGCGAAATTGCAGGTACACGATTTGATTGAGTATGACACATCTTCAGTTAAACATACATAACTCTTTGTATGATTATTGGAATCATTTATAAGATCATAATTAGGAATCGGCACTCCGAGGGACTCAACATCTCTTACTGTCTCTGGCAATAGGACATTACCTATTGTAGACGCAAGATTTGGCCCATCTCCCGCAAGGCTCTTTTGGCCCATTAAGCCTCGTTTGACCGTTTGTTGACTTGCCTTAGATGCCATGTAGACGGCAGCATCGATGGCCGCCAACTACTGGTTGACGGCATAGGCCCTGGACGTTGACACCTATTGGCGTCCACATCACTGGACGTCTGCATGGTGTTGGCGGCAGGATCGCTGGACGTCAACCTGGTTTACTTGGTCTGCGCAACAACCCCGAGAATATAGCCCACTTGCGCCATTCTCTTGCCCATGCACCGTATGTGGCCGTTCCCAACGGGCAAATGGGCCACCTTGGCACCCCCTTGACCCAGTAAAAATCCTATTTGGCCTCTCCCCATTGGTTGAAGCTTTTATACTTAGATTGCCAAGTGTACAAGTGTGTTTCTTCACACTTGAGCATCCAAGGCTGCTGAGTTTGACCCCCACTGTCTATATAACACTCCCTTGAGCCCTCTAAGCCAAGGAGGGGAGAGGCTGGACGTCCACATACTGCTACTTTGAGAGAAGAGAGAGAATTTGCACCCAAGCTTCATCAACTCTTCCTCTTCTTCCTCTCACACTTTGGGACGTTCAGGAGGCTTTTTTCCGAGCTGGAGGAGCCCTGTGAGGAGCTGCAACGCCAACGAACGAGGATCTACACCTCCCTCCCTCTCTCTTTCCTTACTTTCTCTTTAGTTATTTGCATGTCACACACACCTTCCCACTCACTCTAGGCACGTAGGTCACTTCCCTACACACCTAGAAAGGGGTTTCCCAACTAAAAACGAAGGGAAGAAGGGTGGTCATAGCACTTGGCCACCCCTCTTCTCAAGTCCACAACCGGTACGAGACTCACCTTTTGAGCTGTCTCACTCCATTTCTGAGCATTTACCACGCTTTCCTTAGGCTAATAGAGTGTCTTTTTGTGGCAGGAACGACTCGTAGAAGACCGCGGAGCTCATCTTCTTTGGTCGGCCGAAGAAGGAGAAGTTGAAGCCCCGTCTACATCCGCTGCGCGAGGCCACTGCACCGACGCGATTCCATCACTCCTTGGGCACAGGTAAGGCCCTGGCGATCATAGACTCCCTTTCCTTTTGCTAGTTTGCTTTGTTTTCTCTCTAGTCAACCAAGTCAACCAGAGAGTCAAAGAGGTCAACCGGCGACCCCATCATCGCCAACGAGAGGTCAGTGGCGTCCGCGAGCTCCCGGAAGATCCAGCGGCCGGCCGGAGACGACGCGGAAATAAGCGTCTACAGTTTCTCTTTGGCGATCACGGTGGACGCCCCCTTATTGGCTTAGGCCATAAGACGTTGTTTCGGGGTCCAAAATCCTTCGTTTCGCACTCCGAAATTGCGATTCTAGCCGACGATCTCCCCTATTCCAAGGTTTTTTCGCCAAAATCCTTCGTTTCGCACTCCGAAATTGCGATTCTAGCCGACGATCTCCCCTATTCCAAGGTTTTTTGCCAATAGTGACTCCCTCGATTACGCGAATCACTGGCGGAGCCCACACGCGGAGCCGCCCAGTCACAGCGATCGGAAGTCATGTTCAACTCGACGCGAGATCTCCTCCCTAGGTCGTGGATATGGGTGCCCGAATATCGCCGATATAGTCACCCCCTCCGGTTTATTCCCACCCCTTCAGCGAAAGAATTGGGCATAACTTTCCGCACGGACATCGGAATCACTTATGTGACCACAATTCGAAATCAGCACTCCGAGACGGTCGACAAGGCACTGGTTTCATGAAATTCCATTTCAGAGCCAAAATTCCCCCCGTAGCATGTGTACTAGTACACCGACTGCCGTACCCTCAGGTCGGATGCGGATATTTATTTGTCCGGGGGTCGGAACCGCCCGCGAGGCCCCAATTCAGAATCGACACTTCGACCCGGTCGGTAAATGGTTGCATTCGGAGATTTCCGGCCCGGCGCCCAAATTCCTCTTCGGGAGCGCGGTCGCAGGCTGCCGATGCGATCGCATACGGACACCGCTTCGCTCAAACAGGCATAACTTTTCGCTCGGTAATCGGAATCGCTTATAAGACCCCAATTTGGAATCGGCACTCAAAGGCGCTCGACGGCCCCCTATTGCCTCAGGCCATAAGACGTCATTTCGGGGTCGAAAATCCTTCATTTCGCACTCTGAAATTGCGATTCTAGCCGACGATCTCCCCTATTCCAAGATTTTTTGCCAGTAGCAACTCCCTCGATTACGCGAATCGCTGGCGGAGCCCACACGTAGAGCCGCCCAGTCACAGCGATCGGAAGTCGTGTTCAACTCGACGCGAGATCTCCTCCCCAGGTCGTGAATATGGGTGCCCGAACATCGCCGATATAGTCACCCCCTCCGGTTTATTCCCATCCCTTCAGCAAAAGAATTGGGCATAACTTTCCGCACGGCATCGGAATCACTTATGTGACCACAATTCGGAATCGGCACTCTGAGACGGTCGGCAAGGCGCTGGTTTTACGGAATTCCGTTCCGGGGCCAAAATTCCCCCCGTAGCGTGTGTACTAGTACACCGACTACCGTACCGTCCGGTCGGACGCGGATATTTATTCGCCCGGGGGTCGGAACCGCCCGTGAGACCCCAATTCAGAATCGCCACTTCGACCCGGTCAGTAATTGGTCACATTCGGAGACTTCCACTCCGGCGCCCAAATTCCTCTCCGGGAGCGCGGTCGCAGGCTGTCGATGCGATCGCATACGGACACCGCTTCGCTCAAACAGGCATAACGTTTCGCTCGGTTATCGGAATCGCTTATAAGACCCCCAATTCGGAATCGGCACTCAGAGGCGCTCGACACCCCCTTATTGCCTTAGGCCATAAGACGTCGTTTCGGGGTTGAAAATCCTTCGTTTCGCACTCCGAAATTGTGATTCTAGCCTACGATCTCCCCTATTCCAAGGTTTTTTGCCAGTAGCGACTCCCTCGATTACGCGAATCGCTGGCGGAGCCCACACGCAGAGCCGCCCAGTCACAGCGATCGGAAGTCGTGTTCAACTCGACACGAGATCTCCTCCCCAGGTCGTGGATATGGGTGCCCGAACATCGTCGATATAGTCACCCCCTCCGGTTTATTCCCACCCCTTGAGCGAAAGAATTGGGCATAACTTTCCGCACGGGCATCGGAATCGCTTATGTGACCACAATTCGGAATTGGCACTCCGAGACGGTCGACAAGGTGCTGGTTTTGCGGAATTCCGTTCCGGGGCCAAAATTCCCCCCGTAGCGTGTGTACACCTACTGCCGTACCCTCCGGTCGGATGCAGATATTTATTCGCCAGGGGGTCGGAACCGCCCGCGAGGCCCCAATTCAGAATTGGCACTTCGACCCGGTCAGTAAATGGTCGCATTCGGAGATTTCTGGTCGGGCGCCCAAATTCCTCTCCGAGAGCGCGGTCACAGGCTGCCGATGCGATCGCATACGGATACTGCTTCGCTCAAACAGGCATTACGTTTCGCTCGATTATCAGAATCGCTTATAAGACCCCAATTCGGAATCGACACTCAGAGGCGCTCGACGGCCCCTTATTGCCTCAGGCCATAAGATGTCGTTTCGGGGTCGAAAATCCTTCGTTTCGCACTCCGAAATTGCAATTCTAGCCGACGATCTCCCCTATTCCAAGGTTTTTTTGGCAACAGCGACTCCCTCGATTACGCGAATCACTCACGGAGACCACACGCGGAGCTGCCCAGTCACAGCGATCGGAAGTCGTGTTCAACTCAACGCGAGATCTCCTCCCCAGGTCATGGATATGGGTGCCCGAACATTGCCGATATAGTCACCCCCTCCGGTTTATTCCCACCCCTTCAGCGAAAGAATTGGACATAACTTTCCGCACGGGCATCGGAATCGCTTATGTGACCACAATTCGGAATCGGCACTCCGAGACGGTCGACAAGGAGCTGGTTTCACGAAATTCCGTTTCGGGGCCATAATTCCTCCCGTAGCATGTGTACTAGTACACCGACTGACGTACCCTCCTGTCGGACGCGGATATTTATTTGCCCGGGGTCGAAACCACCCGCGAGGCCCCAATTCAGAATCGGCACTTCGACCCGGTCGGTAAATGGTCACATTCGGAGATTTCCGGCCCGTCGCCTAAATTCCTCTCTGGGAACGCGGTCGCAGGCAGCCGATGCGATCGCATACGGACACCGCTTCGCTCAAACAGGCATAACGTTTCGCCCGGTTATCGGAATCACTGATAAGACCCCAATTTGGAATCGGCACTCAGAGGCGCTCGACGGACCTTTGTTGCCTCAGGCCATAAGACGTTGCTTCGGGGTCAAAAATCCTTTGTTTCACACTCCGAAATTGCGATTCTAGCCGACGATCTCCCATATTCTAAGGTTTTTTGCCAGTAGCAACTCCCTCGATTACGCGAATCGCTAGAGGAGCCCACACGCAGAGCCGCCTAATCACAGCGATCGGAAGTCGTGTTCAACTCGACGCGAGATCTCCTCCCCAGGTCGTGGATATGGGTGCCCGAACATCGCCGATATAGTCACCCACTCCGGTTTATTCCCACCCCTTCCGCGAAAGAAGTGGGCATAACTTTCCGCACGGGCATCGGAATTGCTTATGTGACCACAATTCGGAATCGGCACTCCGAGACGGTCGAAAAGGAGCTGGTTTCGTGGAATTCCGTTCAGGGGCCAAAATTCCTTCCGTAGCGTGTGTACTAGTACACCGACTGCCGTACCCTCCGGTCGGACGCGGATATTTATTTACCAGGGGGTCGAAACCGCCCGCGAGGCCCCAATTCAGAATCGGCACTTCGACCCGGTCGGTAAATGGTCGCATTCGGAGATTTTTGGCCCGGCGCCCAAATTCCTCTCCAAAAGCGCGGTCGCAGGCTGTCGATGCCATCGCATACGGACACCGCTTCGCTCAAACAGACATAACTTTTCGCTCGGTTATAAGAATCACTTATAAGACCCCAATTTGGAATCGGCACTCAGAGGCGCTCGATGGACCCTTGTTGCCGCAGGCCATAAGACGTCGTTTCGGGGTCGAAAATCCTTCGTTTCGCATTCCGTAATTGCGATTCTAGCCGACGATCTCCCCTATTCCAAGGCTTTTTGGCAGTAGCGACTCCCTCGATTACGCGAATCACTGGCGGAGCCCACACGCGGAGCCGACCAGTCACAACGATCGGAAGTCGTGTTCAACTCGAAGCGAGATCTCCTCCCCAGGTTGTGGATATGGGTGCCCGAACATTGCCGATATAGTCACCCCCTCCGGTTTATTCCCATCCCTTCAGCGAAAGAATTGGGCATAACTTTCCGCACGGGCATCGGAATCGCTTATGTGACCACAATTCGGAATTGGCACTCTGAGACGGTCGACAAGGCGCTTGTTTCGCGGAATTCCGTTCCGGGGCAAAAATCCCTCCGGAGCGTGTGTACTAGTACACCGACTGTCGTACCCTCCGGTCGAAGGTGGATATTTATTCGTCCGGGGGTCGGAGTCGCCCGCGAGGCCCCAATTCAGAATCGGCACTTCGATCCGGTCGGTAAATGGTCGCATTCGGAGATTTCCGGCCCGGCGCCCAAATTCCTCTCCGGGAGCGCGGTCGCAGGCTGCCGATGCGATCGCATACGGACACCGCTTCGCTCAAACAGGCATAACATTTCGCTCGGTTATCGGAATCGCTTATACGACCACAATTCGGAATCGGCACTCAGAGCGCTCGACGCCCCCTTATTGCCTCATGCCATAAGACCTCGTTTTGGGGTCGAAAATCCGTCGTTTCTCACTCCAAAATTGAGATTCTAGCCGACGATCTCCCCTATTCCAAGGTTTTTTTGCAGTATCGACTCCCTCGATTATGCGAATTACTGGCGGAGCCCGCACACCGAGCCTCCCAGTCACAGCGATCGGAAGTCATGTTCAACTCGACGCGAGATCTCCTCCCCAGGTCATGGATATGGGTGTCCGAACATCGCTGATATAGTCACCCCCTCCGGTTTATTGCCACCCCTTCAGCGAAAGAATTGGGCATAACTTTCCGCACGGGCATCGGAATCGTTTATGTGACCACAATTCGGAATCGGCACACCAAGACGGTCGACAAGGCGCTGGTTTCACGGAATTCCGTTCTGAAGCCAAAATCCCCCCCGTAGCGTGTGAACTAGTACACCGACTGCCGTACCCTCCGGTCGGACGTGGATATTTATTCGCCCGGGGGTTGGAACCGCCCGCGAGGCCCCAATTCAGAATCGGCACTTCAACCCGTCGGTAAATGGTCGCATTCAGAGATTTCCGGCCCGGCGCCCAATTCCTCTCTGGGAGAGCGTCGCAGGCTGCCGATGCGATCACAGACGGACACCGCTTCGCTCAAACATGCATAACTTTTCGCTCGGTTATTGGAATCGCTTATAAGACCAAAATTCGGAATCGGCACTCAGAGGCGCTCGACGCCCCCTTATTGCCTCAGGCCATAAGACGTCGTTTCGGGGTCGAAAAGTCTTCGTTTCGTACTCCAAAATTGTGATTCTAGCCGACGATCTCCTCTATTCTAAGGCTTTTTCGCAGTAGCGACTCCCTCGATTACGCGAATCACTGGCAGAGCCCACACGCGGAGCGACCAGTTACAGCGATCGAAGTCGTGTTCAACTCGACGCGAGATCTCCTCCCCTGGTCTGGATATGGGTGCCCGAACATCGCTGATATGGTCACCCCTTCCGATCTATTCCCACCCCTTCAGCGAAAGAATTGGGCATAACTTTCCGCACAGGCATCGGAATCGTTTTTGTGACCACAATTCGGAATCGGAACTCCGAGACGGTCGACAAAGCGCTGGTTTCGCGGAATTCCGTTCTGGGCCAAAATCCCCCCCCCCCCCCGTAGCGTGTGTACTAGTACACCGACTGCCGTACCCTCCGGTCGGACGTGGATATTTATTCGCCCGGGGGTCGGAACCGCCCGCGAGGCCGCAATTCAGAATCGTCACTTTGACCCGGTCGGTAAATGGTCGCATTCGGAGATTTCCGGCCCCGCGCCCAAATTCCTCTCCGGAGCGCGGTCGCAGGCTGCCGATGCGATCGCATACGGACACCGCTTCGCTCAAACAGGCATAACATTTCGCTCGGTTATCGGAATCGCTTATACGACCACAATTCGGAATCGGCACTCAGAGGCGCTCGACGCCCCCTTATTGCCTCATGCCATAAGACCTCGTTTTGGGGTCGAAAATCCGTCGTTTCTCACTCCAAAATTGAGATTCTAGCCGACGATCTCCCCTATTCCAAGGTTTTTTTGCAGTATCGACTCCCTCGATTATGCGAATTACTGGCGGAGCCCGCACACCGAGCCTCCCAGTCACAGCGATCGGAAGTCATGTTCAACTCGACGCGAGATCTCCTCCCCAGGTCATGGATATGGGTGTCCGAACATCGCTGATATAGTCACCCCCTCCGGTTTATTGCCACCCCTTCAGCGAAAGAATTGGGCATAACTTTCCGCACGGGCATCGGAATCGTTTATGTGACCACAATTCGGAATCGGCACACCAAGACGGTCGACAAGGCGCTGGTTTCACGGAATTCCGTTCTGAAGCCAAAATCCCCCCCGTAGCGTGTGAACTAGTACACCGACTGCCGTACCCTCCGGTCGGACGTGGATATTTATTCGCCCGGGGGTCGGAACCGCCCGCGAGGCCCCAATTCAGAATCGGCACTTCAACCCGGTCGGTAAATGGTCGCATTCAGAGATTTCCGGCCCGGCGCCCAAATTCCTCTCTGGGAGAGCGGTCGCAGGCTGCCGATGCGATCACAGACGGACACCGCTTCGCTCAAACATGCATAACTTTTCGCTCGGTTATTGGAATCGCTTATAAGACCAAAATTCGGAATCGGCACTCAGAGGCGCTCGACGCCCCCTTATTGCCTCAGGCCATAAGACGTCGTTTCGGGGTCGAAAAGTCTTCGTTTCGTACTCCAAAATTGTGATTCTAGCCGACGATCTCCTCTATTCTAAGGCTTTTTCGCAGTAGCGACTCCCTCGATTACGCGAATCACTGGCAGAGCCCACACGCGGAGCCGACCAGTTACAGCGATCGGAAGTCGTGTTCAACTCGACGCGAGATCTCCTCCCCTGGTCTGGATATGGGTGCCCGAACATCGCTGATATGGTCACCCCTTCCGATCTATTCCCACCCCTTCAGCGAAAGAATTGGGCATAACTTTCCGCACAGGCATCGGAATCGTTTTTGTGACCACAATTCGGAATCGGAACTCCGAGACGGTCGACAAAGCGCTGTTTCGCGGAATTCCGTTCTGGGCCAAAATCCCCCCCCCCCCCCCCCCCCGTAGCGTGTGTACTAGTACACCGACTGCCGTACCCTCCGGTCGGACGTGGATATTTATTCGCCCGGGGGTCGGGACCGCCCGCGAGGCCGCAATTCAGAATCGTCACTTTGACCCGGTCGGTAAATGGTCGCATTCGGAGATTTCCGGCCCCGCGCCCAAATTCCTCTCCGGGAGCGCGGTCGCAGGCTGCCGATGCGATCGCATACGGACACTGCGTCGCTCAAACAGGCATAACTTTTCGCTCAGTTATCAGAATCGCTTATAAGATCCCAATTTGAAATCGGCACTCAGAGGTGCTCGATGCCCCCTTATTGCCGCAGGCCATAAGACGTCATTTCGGGGTCGAAAATCCTTCGTTTTGCACTCTGAAATTGCAATTCTATCCAACGATCTCCCCTATTCCAAGGTTTTTTTGGCAGTAGCGACTCCCTCGATTATGCGAATTACTAGCGGAGCCCACACGCGGAGCCGCCCAGTCACAGCGATCGGAAGTCATGTTTAACTCGACGCGAGATCTCCTCCCCAGGTCATGGATATGGGTGCCCGAACATCGCCGATATAGTCACCCCCTCCGGTTTATTCCCACCCCTTCAGCGAAAGAATTGGGCATAACTTTCCGCACGGGCATCGAAATCGCTTATGCGACCACAATTCGGAATCGGCACACTGAGACGGTCGAAAAGGCGCTAGTTTCACGAAATTCCGTTCCGAAGCCAAAATCTCCCCCGTAGCGTGTGTACTAGTACACCGACTGTCGTACCCTCCGGTCGGACGTGGATATTTATTCGCCCGGGGGTCGGGACCGCCCACGAGTCCCCAATTCAGAATCGGCACTTCGACCCGGTCGGTAAATGGTCGCATTCGGAGATTTCCGGCCCGGCGCCCAAATTCCTCTCTGGGAGCGCGGTCGCAGGCTGCTGATGCGATCACATACCGACACCGCTTCGCTCAAACAGGCATAATTTTTCGCTCGGTTATCGGAATCGCTTATAAGACCCCAATTCGGAATTGGCACTCAGAGTCGCTTGACGCCCCCTTATTGCCTCTGGCGATAAGACGTCGTTTCGGGGTCTAAAATCCTTCATTTCGCACTCCGAAATTGCGATTCTAGCCGACCATCTCCCCTATTCCAAGGCTTTTTGGCAGTAGCGACTCCCTCGATTACGCGAATCACTGGCGGAGCCCACACACGGAGCCGACCAGTCATAGCGATCGGAAGTCGTGTTCAACTTGATGCGAGATCTCCTCCCCAGGTCGTGGATATGGGTGCCCGAACATCGCCGATATAGTCACCCCCTCTGATTTATTCCCACCCCTTCAGCGAAAGAATTGGGCATAACTTTCCGCACGGGTATCGGAATCGCTTTATGTGACCACAATTCGGAATCGACACTCCGAGACGGTCGACAAGGCATTGGTTTCGCGGAATTCCGTTCCGGGGCCAAAATTCCCCCCAGAGCGTGTATACTAGTACACCGACTGCCGTACCCTCCAGTCGGACGCGGATATTTATTCACCCGGGGGTCGGAACCGCCCGCGAGGCCCCAATTCAGAATCGGCACTTCGACCCGGTCGGTAAATGGTCGCATTCGGAGATTTCCGGCCCGGCGCCCAAATTCCTCTCTGGGAGCGCGGTCCCAGGCTGCCGATGCGATCGCATACGGACACTGTATCGCTCAAATAGGCATAACTTTTCGCTCAGTTATCGGAATCGCTTATAAGACCCCAATTTGGATTCGGCACTCAGAGGCGCTCGATGCACCTTTATTGGCTCAGGCCATTAGACGTCGTTTCGGGGTCGAAAATCCTTCGTTTCGCACTCTGAAATTGCGATTCTATCCGACGATCTCCCATATTCCAAGGTTTTTTTGGCAGCAGCGACTCCCTAGATTACGCGAATCGCTGGAGGAGCCCACATGCGGAGCCGCCCAGTCACAGTGATCGGAAGTCATGTTCAACTCGACGGGAGATCTCCTCCCCTTGTCGTGGATATGGCTGCCCGAACATCGCCGATATGGTCACCCCCTCCGGTTTATTCTCACCCCTTCAGCGAAAGAATTGGGCATAACTTTCCGCACGGGCATCAGAATCGTTTATGTGACCACAATTTGGAATTGGAACTCCGAGAAGGTCGACAAGGCGCTGGTTTTGCGGAATTCCGTTCCGGGGCCAAAATCCCACCCGGAGCGTGTGTACTAGTACACCGACTGCCGTACCCTTCGGTCGGACGTGGATATTTATTTGCCAGGGGGTCGGGACCGCCCGCGAGGTCCCAATTCAGAATCGGCACTTCGACCCGGTCGGTAAATGGTCGCATTCGGAGATTTACGGCCCGGCGCCCAAATTCCTCTCCGGGAGCGCGGTCGCAGGCTGCCGATGCGATCGCATACGGACACTACGTCGCTCAAACAAGGATAACTTTTCGCTCAGTTATCGGAATCGCTTATAAGACCCCAATTTCGAATCGGCACTCAGAGGCGCTCGATGTCCATTTAATGCCTCAGCCCATAAGACGTCGTTTCGGGGTCGAAAATCCTTCGCTTCACACTCTGAAATTGCGATTCTATCTGACGATCTCCCCTATTCCATGGTTTTTTTTGCAGTAGCGACTCCCTCGATTATGCGAATCACTGGCGGAGCCCACACGCGGAGCCGCCCAGTCACAGCGATCGGAAGTCATGTTTAACTCGTCGCGAGATATCCTCCCCAGGTCATGGATATGGGTGCCCGAACATCGCCGATATAGTCACCCCCTCTGGTTTATTCACACCCCTTCAGCGAAAGAATTGGGCATAACTTTCCGCACGGGCATCGAAATCGCTTATGCGACCACAATTCGGAATCGGCACACTGAGACGGTCGAAAAGGCGCTAGTTTCACGAAATTCTGTTCCGAAGCCAAATCCCCCCCCCGTAGCGTGTGTACTAGTACACCGACTGCCGTACACTCCGATCGGACGTGGATATTTATTCGCCCGGGGGTCGGGACCGCCCGCGAGGCCCCAATTCAGAATCGGCACTTCGACCCGGTCGGTAAATGGTCGCATTCGGAGATTTCCGGCCCGGCGCCCAAATTCCTCTCCGGGAGCGCGGTCGCAGGCTGCCGATGCGATCACATACTGACACCGCTTCGATCAAACAGGCATAACTTTTCGCTCGGTTATCGGAATCGCTTATAAGACCCCAATTCGGAATCGGCATTCAGAGGCGCTCGAAGCAACCTATTGCCTCAGACCATAAGACGTCATTTCGGGGTCGAAAATCCTTCGTTTCGCACTCTGAAATTGCGATTCTATCCGACGATCTCCCCTATTCCAAGGTTTTTTTGGCAATAGCGACTCCCTCGATTATGCGAATCACTGGCGGAGCCCACACGCGGAGCCGCCCAGTCACAGCGATCGGAAGTCGTGTTTAACTCGACGAGAGATCTCCTCCCCAGGTCCTGGATATGGGTGCCCGACATCGCCGATATAGTCACCCCCTCCGGTTTATTCCCACCCCTTCAGCGAAAGAATTGGGCATAACTTTCCGCACGGGCATCGGAATCATTTATGTGAGCACAATTCGGAATCGGAACTCTGAGACGGTCGACAAGGCACTGGTTTTGCGGAATTCCGTTCCGGGGCCAAAATCCCCCCCCCCCCCCCAGAGCGTGTGTACTAGTACACCGACTACCGTACCCTCCGGTCGGACGTGGATATTTATTCGCCCAAGGGTCGGAACCGCCCGCGAGGTCCCAATTCAGAATCGGCACTTTGACCCGGTCGGTAAATGGCACACATTCGGAGATTTCCGGCCCGGCGCCCAAATTCCTCTCGGGGAGCGCGGTCGCAGGCTACCGATGCGATCGCATACGGACACCGCTTCGCTCAAACAGGCATAACTTTTCGCTCGGTTATCGAATCTCTTATAGACCCCAATTCGAATCGACACTCAGAGGCGCTTGACGCCCACTTTTTGCCTCAGGCCATAAGACGTCATTTGGGGTTGAAAATCCTTCGTTCGCACTCCGAAATTGCGATTCTAGCCGACGATCTCCCCTATTCCAAGGTTTTTTTTTACAGTAGAGACTCCCTCGATTATGCGAATCACTGGCGGATCCCACATGCGGAGCCGCCCAGTCACAGCGATCGGAAGTCATGTTCAACTCGACGCGAGATCTCCTCCCCGGTCATGGATATGGGTGCCCGAACATCGCCGATATAGTCACCCCCTCCGGTTTATTCCCACCCCTTCAGCGAAAGAATTGGGCATAACTTTCCGCACGGCATCGGAATCGCTTATGTGACCACAATTCGGAATCAGCACACCGAGACGGTCGACAAGGCGCTGGTTTCACAGAATTCCGTTCTGAAGCCAAAATCCCCCCCGTCGCGTGTGTACTAGTACATCGACTGCCGTACCCTCCGGTCGGACGTGGATATTTATTCGCCCGGGGGTCGGAACCGCCCGCGAGGCCCCAATTCAGATTCGGCACTTCGACCCGGTCGGTAAATGGTCGCATTCGGAGATTTCCGGCCCGGCGCCCAAATTCCTCTCCGGGAGCTTGGTCACAGGCTGCCGATGCGATCACATACGGACACCGCTTCGCTCAAACAGGCATAACTTTTCGCTCGGTTATCGGAATCGCTTATAAGGCCTCAATTCGGAATTGGCACTCAGAGGCGCTCGACGCCCCCTTATTGCCTCAGGCCATAAGATGTCGTTTCGGGGTCGAAAATTCTTCATTTCGCACTCCAAAATTGTGATTCTAGTCGACGATCTCCCCTATTCCAAGGCTTTTTGGCAGTAGCGACTACCTCGATTACGCGAATCGCTGGCGGAGCCCACACACGGAGCCACCCAGTCACAGCGATCGAAAGTCGTGTTCAACATGACGTGAGATCTCCTCCCCTGGTCGTGGATATGGGTGCCCGAATATCGCCGATATGGTCACCCCCTCCGGTTTATTCCCACCCCTTCAGCGAAAGAATTGGGCATAACTTTCCGCACGGGCATCGAAATCGTTTATGTGACCACAATTCGGAATCGAAACTCCGAGATGGTCGACAAGGCGCTGGTTTCGCGGAATTCCGTTCTGGGCAAAAATCCCCCCCCCCCCCGGAGCGCGGTGTACTAGTAAACCGACTACGTTTTTTACCCTCCGGTTCGGGCTGTGGATATTTAATCAGCCCGGGGGTCGGAACCGCCCGCGAGGCCCCAATTCAAAATTGGCTCGACCGGTCGGTAAATGGTCGCATTCGGGATTTCCGGTCTCGCGCGCCAAATTCCAAGGTTTTTTTTACAGTAGAGACTCCCTCGATTATGCGAATCACTGGCGGATCCCACATGCGGAGCCGCCCCCAGTCACAGCGATCGGAAGTCATGTTCAACTCGACGCGAGATCTCCTCCCCAGGTCATGGATATGGGTGCCCGAACATCGCGATATAGTCACCCCCTCCGGTTTTTCCACCCCTTCAGCGAAAGAATTGGGATAAGTTCCGCACGGGCATCAGAATCGTTTATGTGACCACAATTCTGAATCGGAACTCCGAGACGGTCGACAAGGCGTTGGTTTCGCGGAATTCTTTTCGGGGCCAAAATCCCCCCCGGAGCGTGTGTACTAGTACCCCGACTGCCGTACCCTCCGGTCGGACGTGGATATTTATTCGCCCGGGGGTCGGAACCGCCCGCGAGGACCCAATTCAGATTCGGCACTTCGACCCGGTCGGTAAATGGTCGCATTCGGAGATTTCCGGCCCGGCGCCCAAATTCCTATCCGGGAGCTCGGGGTCGCAGGCTGCCGATGCGATCACATACGGACACCGCTTCGCTCAAACAGGCATAACTTTTAGCTCGGTTATCGGAATCGCTTATAAGACCTCAATTCGGAATCGGCACTCAGAGGCGCTCGACGCCCCCTTATTGCCTCAGGCCATAAGATGTCGTTTCGAGGTCGAAAATCTTCATTCGCACTCCAAAATTGGATTCTAGCTGACGATCTCCTTTATTCCAAGGCTTTTTGGCAGTACGACTACCCTCGATTACGCGAATCGCTGGCGGAGCCCACACGCGGAGCCACCCAGTCACAGCGATCGGAAGTCGTGTTCAACATGACGTGAGATCTCCTCCCCTGGTCGTGGATATGGGTGCCGAACATCGCCGATATGGTCACCCCCTCCGGTTTATTCCACCCCTCAGCGAAAGAATTGGGCATAACTTTCCGCACGGGCATCGAAATCGTTTATGTGACCACAATTCGGAATCGAACACTCCGAGACGGTCGACAAGGCACTGGTTTCGCGGAATTACGTTCTTGGGCAAAAATCCCCCCCCCCCCGGAGCGTGTGTACTAGTACACCGACTACGTACCCTCCGGTCGGACGTGGATATTTATCAGCCCGGGGGTCGGAACCGCGCCCGAGGCCCCAATTCAAAATTGGCACTTCGACCCGGTCGGTAAATGGTCGCATTCGGAGATTTCCGGCTCAGCGCCCAATTCCAAGGTTTTTTTTTACAGTAGAGACTCCCTCGATTATGCGAATCACTGGCGGATCCCACATGCGGAGCCGCCCAGTCACAGCGATCGGAAGTCATGTTCAACTCGACGCGAGATCTCCTCCCCAGGTCAGGGATATGGGTGGCCGAACATCGCCGATATAGTCACCCCCTCCGTTTATTCCCACCCCTTCAGCGAAAGAATTGTGCATAAGTTTCCGCACGGGCATCAGAATCGTTTATGTCCACAATTCTGAATCGGAACTCCGAGACGGTCGACAAGGCGTTGGTTTCGCGGAATTCTTTCCGGGGCCAAAATCCCCCCCGAGCGTGTGTACTAGTACCCCGACTGCCGTACCCTCCGGTCGGACGTGGATATTTATTCGCCCGGGGGTCGGAACCGCCCGCGAGGACCCAATTCAGATTCGGCACTTCGACCCGGTCGGTAAATGGTCGCATTCGGAGATTTCCGGCCCGGCGCCCAAATTCCTATCCGGGAGCTCGGTCGCAGGCTGCCGATGCGATCACATACGACACCGCTTCGCTCAAACAGGCATACTTTTAGCTCGGTTATCGGAATCGCTTATAAGACCTCAATTCGGAATCGGCACTCAGAGGCGCTCGACGCCCCCTTATTGCCTCAGCCATAAGATGTCGTTTCGAGGTCGAAAATTCTTCATTTCGCACTCCAAAATTGTGATTCTAGCTGACGATCTCCTTTATCCAAGGCTTTTTGGCAGTAGCGCCTACCCGATTACGCGAATCGCTGGCGGAGCCCACACGCGGAGCCACCCAGTCACAGCGATCGGAAGTCGTGTTCAACATGACGTGAGATCTCCTCCCCTGGTCGTGGATATGGGTGCCCGAACATCGCCGATATGGTCACCCCCCCGGTTTATTCCCACCCCTTCAGCGAAAGAATTGGGCATAACTTTCCGCACGGGCATCGAAATCGTTTATGTGACCACAATTCGGAATCGAAACTCCGAGACGGTCGACAAGGCACTGGTTTCGCGGAATTCCGTTCTTGGGCAAAAATCCCCCCCCCCCGGAGCGTGTGTACTAGTACACCGACTACCGTACCCTCCGGTCGGACGTGGATATTTATCAGCCCGGGGGTCGGAACCGCCCGCGAGGCCCCAATTCAAAATTGGCACTTCGCCCCGTCGGTAAATGGTCGCATTCGGAGATTTCCGGCTCAGCGCCCAATTCCTCTCCGGGAGCGCGGTCGCAGGCTGCCGATGCGATCGCATACGGACACCGCTTCGCTCAAACGGCATAAGTTTTCGCTCGGTTATCTGAATCGCTTATAAGACCCCAATTCGGAATCGGCACTCAGAGGCGCTCGACGCCACCTTATTGCCTTACCATAGACGTCGTTTTGGGGTCGAAAATCCTTCGTTTCGCACTCCGAAATTGCGATTCTAACCAACAATCTCCCCTATTCCAAGGCTTTTTGGCAGTAGCGACTCCCTCGATTATGCGAATCGCTGGCAGAGCCCACACGCGGAGCCGCCCAGTCACAGCGATCGGAAGTCGTGTTCAACTCGACGCGAGATCTCCTCCCCTGGTCGTGGATGGGTGCCCGAGCATCGCCGATATTGTCACCCCCTCCGGTTTATTCCCACCCCTTCAGTGAAAGAATTGTGCATAAGTTTCCGCCGGGCATCAGAATCGTTTATGTGACCACAATTCGGAATCGGAACTCCGAGACGGTCGACAAGGCGTTGGTTTCGCGGAATTCTGTTCCGGGCCAAAATCCCCCCCGGAGCGTGTGTACTAGTACCCCGACTGCCGTACCCTCCGGTCGGACGTGGATATTTATTCGCCCGGGGGTCGGAACCGCCCGCGAGGACCCAATTCAGATTCGGCACTTCGACCCGTCGGTAAATGGTCGCATTCGGAGATTTCCGGCCCGGCGCCCAAATTCCTATCCGGGAGCTCGGTCGCAGGCTGCCGATGCGATCACATACGGACACCGCTTCGCTCAAACAGGCATAACTTTTAGCTCGGTTATCGGAATCGCTTATAAGACCTCAAATCGGAATCGGCACTCAGAGGCGCTCGATGCCCCCTTATTGTCTCAGGCCATAAGATGTCGTTTCGAGTCGAAAATTCTTCATTTCGCACTCCAAAATTGTGATTCTAGCTGACGATCTCCTTTATTCCAAGGCTTTTTGGCAGTAGCGACTACCTCGATTACGCGAATCGCTGGCGGAGCCCACACGCGGAGCCACCCAGTCACAGCGATCGGAAGTCGTGTTCAACATGACGTGAGATCTCCTCCCCTGGTCGTGGATATGGGTGCCCGAACATCGCCGATATGGTCACCCCCTCCGGTTTATTCCCACCCCTTCAGCGAAAGAATTGGGCATAACTTTCCGCACGGGCATCGAAATCGTTTATGTGACCACAATTCGGAATCGAAACTCCGAGACGGCGACAAGGCGCTGGTTTCACAGAATTCCGTTCTTGGGCAAAAATCACCCCCCCCCCGGAGCGTGTGTACTAGTACACCGACTACCGTACCTCCCGGTCGGACGTGGATATTTATCAGCCGGGGGTCGGAACCGCTCGCGAGGCCCCAATTCAAAATTGGCACTTCGACCCGGTGGTAAATGGTCGCATTCGGAGATTTCCAGCTCAGCGCCCAAATTCCTCTCCGGGAGCGCGGTCGCAGGCTGCCGATGCGATCGCATACGGACACCGCTTCGCTCAAACATGCATAAGTTTTCGCTCGGTTATCTGAATCGCTTATAAGACCCCAATTCGGAATCGGCACTCAGAGGCGCTCGACGCCACCTATTGCCTTAGGCCATAAGACGTCGTTTCGGGGTCGAAAATCCTTCGTTTCCCACTCGAAATTGCGATTCTAACCAACAATCTCCCCTATTCCAAGGCTTTTTGGCAGTAGCGACTCCCTCGATTATGCGAATCGCTGGCAGAGCCCACACGCGGAGCCGCCCAGTCACAGCGATCGGAAGTCGTGTTCAACTCGACGCGAGATCTCCTCCCCTGGTCGTGGATATGGGTGCCCGAGCATCGCCGATATTGTCACCCCCTCCGGTTTATTCCCACCCCTTCAGTGAAAGAATTGGGCATAAGTTTCCGCACGGGCATCAGAATCGTTATGTGACCACAATTCGGAATCGGAACTCCGAGACGGTCGACAAGGCGCTGGTTTCGCGGAATTCTGTTCCGGGGCCAAAATCCCCCCCGGAGCGTGTGTACTAGTACCCCGACTGCCGTACCCTCCGGTCGGACGTGGATATTTATTCGCCCGGGGGTCGGAACCGCCCGCGAGGACCCAATTCAGATTCGGCACTTCGACCCGGTCGGTAAATGGTCGCATTCGGAGATTTCCGGCCCGGCGCCCAAATTCCTATCCGGGAGCTCGGTCGCAGGCTGCCGATGCGATCACATACGGACACCGCTTCGCTCAAACAGGCATAACTTTTAGCTCGGTTATCGGAATCGCTTATAAGACCTCAAATCGGAATCGGCACTCAGAGGCGCTCGATGCCCCCTTATTGTCTCAGGCCATAAGATGTCGTTTCGAGGTCGAAAATTCTTCATTTCGCACTCCAAAATTGTGATTCTAGCTGACGATCTCCTTTATTCCAAGGCTTTTTGGCAGTAGCGACTACCTCGATTACGCGAATCGCTGGCGGAGCCCACACGCGGAGCCACCCAGTCACAGCGATCGGAAGTCGTGTTCACATGACGTGAGATCTCCTCCCCTGGTCGTGGATATGGGTGCCCGAACATCGCCGATATGGTCACCCCCTCCGGTTTATCCCACCCCTTCAGCGAAAGAATTGGGCATAACTTTCCGCACGGGCATCGAAATCGTTTATGTGACCACAATTCGGAATCGAAACTCCGAGACGGTCGACAAGGCGCTGGTTTCACAGAATTCCGTTCTGGGCAAAAATCACCCCCCCCCCCCCGGAGCGTGTGTACTAGTACACCGACTACCGTACCCTCCGGTCGGACGTGGATATTTATCAGCCCGGGGGTCGGAACCGCTCGCGAGGCCCCAATTCAAAATTGGCACTTCGACCCGGTTGGTAAATGGTCGCATTCGGAGATTTCCAGCTCAGCGCCCAAATTCCTCTCCGGGAGCGCGGTCGCAGGCTGCCGATGCGATCGCATACGGACACCGCTTCGCTCAAACATGCATAAGTTTTCGCTCGGTTATCTGAATCGCTTATAAGACCCCAATTCGGAATCGGCACTCAGAGGCGCTCGACGCCACCTTATTGCCTTAGGCCATAAGACGTCGTTTCGGGGTCGAAAATCCTTCGTTTCCCACTCCGAAATTGCGATTCTAACCAACAATCTCCCCTATTCCAAGGCTTTTTGGCAGTAGCGACTCCCTCGATTATGCGAATCGCTGGCAGAGCCCACACGCGGAGCCGCCCAGTCACAGCGATCGGAAGTCGTGTTCAACTCGACGCGAGATCTCCTCCCCTGGTCGTGGATATGGGTGCCCGAACATCGCCGATATTGTCACCCCCTCCGGTTTATTCCCACCCCTTCAGTGAAAGAATTGTGCATAAGTTTCCGCACGGGCATCAGAATCGTTTATGTGACCACAATTCGGAATTGGAACTCCGAGACGGTCACAAGGCGCTGGTTTCGCGGAATTCTGTTTTGGGGCCAAAATCCCCCCAGGAGCGTGTGTACTAGTACCCCGACTGTCGTACCCTCCGGTCGGAAGTGGATATTTATTCGCCTGGGGGTCGGAACCGCCCGCGAGGCCCCACTTCAGATTCGGCACTTCGACCCGGTCGGTAAATGGTCGCATTCAGAGATTTCCGGCCCGGCAGCCAAATTCCTCTCCGGGAGCTCGGTCGCAGGCTGCCGATGCGATCACATACGGACACCGCTTCGCTCAAACATGCATAACTTTTCGCTCGGTTATCGGAATCGCTTATAAGACCCCAATTCGGAATCGGCACTCAGAGGCGCTCGACGGCCCCTTATTGCCTCAGGCCATAAGACGCCGTTTCGGGGTCGAAAATTCTTCATTTCGCACTCCAAAATTGCGATTCTGGCCGACGATCTCCCATATTCCAAGGCTTTTTGGCAGTAGAGGCTCCCTCGATTACATGAATCGCTGGCGGAGCCCACACGCGGAGCCGCCCAGTCACAGCGATCGGAAGTCGTGTTCAACTCGACGTGAGATCTCCTCCCCTGGTCGTGGATATGGGTGCCCGAACATCGCCGATATGGTCACCCCCTCCGGTTTATTCCCACCCCTTCAGCGAAAGAATTGGGCATAACTTTCCGCACGGGTATCGGAATCGCTTTATGTGACCACAATTCGGAATCGGCACTCCGAGACGGTCGACAAGGCATTGGTTTCGCGGAATTCCGTTCCGGGGCCAAAATTCCCCCCAGAGCGTGTATACTAGTACACCGACTGTCGTACCCTCCAGTCGGACGTGGATATTTATTCACCCGGGGGTCGGAACCGCCCGCGAGGCCCCAATTCAGAATCGGAACTTCGACCCGGTCGGTAAATGGTCTCATTCGGAGATTTCCGGCCCGGCACCCAAATTCCTCTCTGGGAGAGCGGTCGCAGGCTGCCGATGCGATCGCATACGGACACTACGTCGCTCAAACAGGCATAACTTTTCGCTCAGTTATCGAAATCGCTTATAAGACCCCAATTTGGAATCGGCACTGGAGGCGCTCGATGTCCCCTTAATGCCTCAGGCCAAAAGACGTCGTTTCGGGATTGAAAATCCTTCGTTTCTCACTCTGAAATTGCGATTCTATCCGACGATCTCCCATATTCCAAGGTTTTTTTGGCAGTAGCGACTCCCTCGATTATGCGAATCGCTGGCGGAGCCCACACACGGAGCCGCCCAGTCACAGCGATCGGAAGTCATGTTTAACTCGTCGCGAGATATCCTCCCCAGGTCATGGATATGGGTGCCCGAACATCGCCGATATAGTCACCCCCTCCGGTTTATTCCCACCCCTTCAGCGAAAGAATTGGGCATAACTTTCCGCACGGGCATCGGAATCGCTTATGCGACCACAATTCGGAATCGGCACACTGAGACGGTCGACAAGGCGCTGGTTTCACGAAATTCCATTCCGAAGCCAAAATCCCCCCCGTAGCGTGTGTACTAGTACACCGACTGCCGTACCCTCTGGTCGGACGTGGATATTTATTCGCCCGGGGGTTGGGACCGCCCGCGAGGCCCCAATTCAGAATCGGCACTTCGACCCGGTCGGTAAATGGTCGCATTCGGAGATTTCCGGCCCGGCGCCCAAATTCCTTTCCGGGAGCGCGGTCGCAGGCTGACGATGCGATCACATACCGACACACTTCGCTCAAACAGGCATAACTTTTCGCTCGGTTATCGAATCGCTTATAAGACCCCAATTCGGAATCGGCACTCAGAGTCGCTCGACGCCCCGTTATTGCCTCAGGCCATAAGACGTTGTTTCGGGGTTGAAAATCCTTCGTTTCGCACTCCGAAATTGCGATTCTAGGCGACGATCTCCCCTATTCCAAGGCTTTTTGGCAGTAGCGACTCCCTCGATTACGCGAATCACTGGCAGAGCCCACACGCGGAGCCGTCCAGTCACAGCGATCGGAAGTCGTGTTCAACTCGATGCGAGATCTCCCCCCCAGGTCGTGGATATGGGTGCCCGAACATCGCCGATATAGTCACCCCCTCTGGTTTATTCCCACCCCTTCAGCGAAAGAATTGGGCATAACTTTCCGCACGGGTATCGGAATCGCTTATGTGACCACAATTCGGAATCGGCACTCCGAGACGGTCGACAAGGCATAGATTTCGTGGAATTCCGTTCCGGGGCCAAAATTCCCCCCAGAGCTTGTATACTAGTACACCGACTGTCGTACTCTCCAGTCGGACGCGGTATTTATTCACCCAGAGGTCGGAACCGCCTGCGAGGCCCCAATTCAGAATCGGAACTTTGACCTGGTCGGTAAATGGTCGCATTGGGAGATTTCCGGCCGGCGCCCAAATTCCTCTCCGGAGCGCGGTCCCAGGCTGCCGATGCGATCGCATACGGACACTGCGTCGCTCAAACAGGCATAACTTTTCGCTTAGTTATCGGAATCGCACAATTTGGAATCGGAAGTCAGAGGCGCTCGATGCCCCCTTATTGCCTCAGGCCATAAGACGTCATTTCGGGGTCTAAAATCCTTCGTTTCGCACTCTGAAATTGCGATTCTATGCGACGATCTCCTCTATTCCAAGGTTTTTTTGGCAGTAGCGACTCCCTCGATTATGTGAATCACTGGCGGAGCCCACACGCGGAGCCGCCCAGTCACAGCGATCGGAAGTCATGTTTAACTCGTCGCGAGATCTCCTCCCCAGGTCATGAATATGGGTGCCCGAACATCGCCGATATAGTCACCCCCTCCGGTTTATTCACACCCCTTCAGCGAAAGAATTGGGCATAACTTTCCGCACGGGCATCGGAATCGCTTATGGGACCACAATTCGGAATCGGCACACCGAGACGGTCGACAAGGCCCTGGTTTCACGAAATTCCATTACGAAGCCAAAATCCCCCCGTAGCGTGTGTACTAGTACACCGACTGTCGTACCCTCTGGTCGGACGTGGATATTTATTCGCCCGGGGGTCGGGACCGCCCGCGAGTCCCCAATTCAGAATCGGCACTTCGACCCGGTCGATAAATGGTCGCATTCGGAGATTTCTCCTCTCCGAGAGCACGGTCGCAAGCTGTCGATGCGATCACATACCGACACCGCTTCGCTCAAACATGCATAACTTTTCGCTCGGTTATCGGAATCACTTATAAGACCCCAATTCGGAATCGGCACTCAGAGGCGCTCGACGCCCGCTTATTGCCTTAGGCCATAAGACGTCGTTTCGGGGTCGAAAATCCTTCGTTTCGCACTCTGAAATTGCGATTCTAGCCAACGATCTCCCATATTCCAAGGCTGTTTGGCAGTAGCGACTCCCTCGATTACGCGAATCGCTGGCGGAGCCCACACGCGGAGCCGCCGAGTCATAGCGATCGGAAGTCGTGTTCAACTTGACGCGAGATCTCCTCCCCTGGTCGTGGATATGGGTTCCCGAACATCGCCGATATAGTCACCCCTCCGGTTTATTCCCACCCCTTCAGCGAAAGAATTGGCATAACTTTCCTCACGGGCATCAGAATCGTTTATGTGACCACAATTCAGAATCGGAACTCCGAGACGGTCGACAAAGCGCTGGTTTCGCGGAATTCGTTCCGAGGCCAAAATCTCCCCCGAAGCGTGTGTACTAGTACCCCGACTGTCGTACCCTCCGGTCAGATGTGGATATTTATTCGCCCGGGGGTCGGAACCGCCCGCGAGGTCCCAATTCAGAATCGGCACATCGACCCGGTCAGTAAATGGTCGCATTGGGAGATTTCCGGACCGGCGCCCAAATTCCTCTCCGGGAGCGCGAACGCAGGCTGCAGATGCGATCTCATACGGACACCGCTTCGCTCAAACAGGCATAACTTTTCGCTCGGTTATCGGAATCGCTTATAAGACCCCAATTCGGAATCGGCACTCAGAGTCGCTCGACGACCCATTATTGCCTCAGGCCATAAGACGTTGTTTCGGGGTTGAAAATCCTTCGTTTCGCACTCCGAAATTGCAATTCTAGACGCGAGATTTGGCCCATCCCCGCGTGTTCCATGGCCCATTAAGCCTCGTTTGACCATGTGTTGACCAGCCTCGGATCCTGTAGACGGCAGCATCGATGGCCGCCGACTACAGGTTGGCTGCAATCCCCATGGACGCTGACCCAAGTTGGCGTCCACATCGCTGGACGCCTGCATGAGGTTGGCGCCTGATCCCTGGACGTCATAGCGTTTACCAGGTCTGCGCAACTAACCCGAGATTCAGCCCACTTGCCCTATTGTCTCGGCCATGCAACGCATGTAGCCGTTCCCAACGGGTATATGGGCCACCTAGGCAGTCCTTTGACCCAGTAAAAATCCTACATGGCCTCTACCCATTGGTTGGAGCTTAAACACATAGATTGCCACATGTACAAGTCTGTTTCTTCACACTTGAGCATCCAATGCTCTCAACCCCGAGCTCACTGTCTATATAACTCCCCCTTGGTCCCTCTGAACAAAGGGGGAGAGGCTGGACGTCCACATGCTGTTGCTTTGAAAGATGAGAGAGAAATTGCATCAAGCTTCATCACTCTTCCTCTCTTCCTCTTACCTTCGGGACGTTCAGGAGGCTTCTTCCCGAGCTGGAGGAGCCCTGCAAGGAGCTACAACACCATCAAACGAGGATCCTCACCTCCATTCCTCTCCCTTTCTCTATTCTCTCTTAGTCATTTGCATATCACACACACACTTTCCACACACTCTAGGCACGTAGGGCACCTTCCTACACACCTAGAAAGGGGTTCCCAACCAAAAAACGGAGGGAAGAAGGGTGGTCATAACACTTGGCCACCCCTCTTCTCAAGTCCGCAACCGGTACGGGACTCTCCTTTTGGGCCTTCCACATTTCGTTTTGAACGATTGCTGCACTATTTAGGGTCTAATTGAGTCTTGTTCTGTGGCAGGAACGATCCGAAGAAGACCGTGGAGCTCTCTTCCTTTGGCCGGCTGAAGGAGGAGAAGTTGGATCTCTACCATCACCCGCGACGCGAGGCTGCTACATCAACGTGATCAGAACAACCCCTTGGGCACAGGTAAGGCCCGGCGATCGCAACTATCTCCCTTATATCACTGGTTTCCTTTGTTTTCTCCTCAGTCAACGCAGTCACCTCGGGGTCAACGGGGTCAACCGGCACATTCTCCATCGCCAACGAAGGAGCGGCACGTCCGTGAACCACCGTCGAAGAAGGCCACATCGTCGGCATTCGACGACGGAGGCGAACGAATGTCCACAGCTCTTTCTGGCGATCACGGTGGACCACAGTGCTACTGCGGTCTGTGTGCATCCAGGTAGACGGCCATCGATCTTTCCGCCTACCCAGGTAAACGTCCAGTCTTCCTGCCGTTGAATTATTCTTACTGTCCATATAGGGTGTCATTTACTGTCTGTTAGCGTCAGTCGATATTGCCGTCTACTTATTCTGATAAACTTGGCGTCAACTAGTTTGCCGTTTAGTTTCACAGAAACCTGTTTTTCCTCTGTTTTCTGTTTGTTTTGCTTCTTTTTTTACTTTTGTTTGCTTACTGTTTGTCACTAACAGTTCTCAGTCTTCAGGGGGTCTTCTTCTCCTCTTTTCTAGCCTCCCCTCACATTTCTAGGATCACCCTTCTTCGGTTTACAACCTTTTACTCGGGGATTCTCGCTCGGGTAAATCGGGTTGGCTCCGAAGAAAACTCTATAAGTCCCTAAATTCCGTGGATTCCCTCACGGTACGGGGCAGGAGGACCTTTACCCACCCTGTCTAGTCACCTCCTCACCGGATTCAAGTGAGTTTTGAGAGAACGGTCTTACAAATCAGTTTGACTTAACACATAACTTTGGTATTTAAAAACTGGGGACGTTGATTGCTAACATTGTTCGGTAGAAATCCACATTTCTGTCTAAGCAGTAAAGTTAATCAACTTTGACCACTTTAAAATCCATAAGTTGTGTGCTAATGGACACTTGTTGGACCCTGTTGACATGGCTAATAAACTGGCTTTTGAATATGATGATAATATCAATGAAATGGTCGGTATGATTAACACCAATGTCCAGCCTAAGGAGTCAGTCCAATCATCCTCTCGGCTGATAATGAAGAAGTGAGTTTGAGGGTCAATCCCACTCATGACCAAAACAGTCAAGAAGACCCCGAGTTTTCTAAACTCATGTCCTGGTACTCGCCCGAGGATATCATTTCTATGCTTTCAAAGCATACTGTCCGGGCAGCTACCTCCCCTTCCACTCCATCTTTATCCCCATTCAATGCCTCCACATCTAGGCCCACTCCTAAACCAGTCACCCCATCCCGACCTCCCGTCTCCGCCTTCATTCCTCCTGTCACTCCCGCTCCTTTGCCTACTCCAATTCCCACTCCTCCTTCCGCCTATTCACCACCTATCCAATCGCACCCCCCATTCAATCTAAATCTGTCCCCTTTCGGAGGTTGAAGGTCTCGTTAGGAAGCTTGTAGCAGATTCCTTATCCCACTCTAAACCTCATTCGCTACTAAACTACTGTAAGCTCCCCAACGCTTACTTTCCCCCGACTTCAAGGCCCCAAAGTATCGCAAGTATGATGGGACCATCCCCCCCAATTTCATCTCGCCGGCTTCACCATGGATTCCCATCGGTGGTTATATGATCGGGTCCTCTTAGTTCACCTTTTCCAACAGTCATTGGAAGGGGAAGCTTTGAGGTGGTTTACCTCTCTACCCGCATCTGACCTTGTTAATTTTGACATAGTCTCCGAGCGATTCATCTCACACTTTTCATGCATGGCCACTCAAGTCCCCACACTTTCCGACTTGATGGCAGAAAAGATGAAGTCGAATGAAGACTTTGTTACTTATGCCAACCGATGGAGGTCCATGGCTTCAAGAGCCAACATTCCATCCCGGAGTCTCAAGCCATAACTCTCTGGTTACCAACACTACCCCTGTGCTCCGTTCTGTTTTAATGTTAAGTGAGTTCCACTCCTTCTCACATCTTTATAACAGAGCCAGGGTGGTTGAAAACCAAATCAAGGACTCCTCTCTCTCACACTTCTTTGAAGGAAAGCCAAAGGCACGCAAGGCTGCCGCAGCACCCACCACCGAGGGGTTGACCGTCAATGAGTCTGTAAGTGCTTGCAGCCAGCCTTTGAGGCCTCCCAACAAATCCTCTATCCCTCCGTCCAATCCTCCCTCTAATCCTCACCAATTCCCCACATCCTTCTAAGCCTTACTCTGCTGTTCCTCCTCCCTCTTCTGGCTACACTCGGCCTGGTCCTAAGAGGTCTCACTACCCTCCTCTCCCCGAGACCCTTGAGGACATATTCTTCGCACTCATGTCTTGCGAAGCTATCCGGCTCCCCCCCAAAGAAAAACACAAATCCAAGGCTGGATACTTCCAAGTACTGTCCTTACCACCGCACCCATGGCCACGATATCAACAACTGTTTTACATTCCGTGACTGGGTGTATGATGTGAATGATCAAGGGAAATCAACTGGGAGGATGTCAGTGTAGCCATAGCCAAGTCTAGGTACACTAAGAAGGAATTAGGCATCTTCCAGAACCCTCTCCCCAATCATCGAAACAGCAACCCCTCCTCCTCCAAGTCCCAGGAAAATGTCCACACCATGACTTGTTCGGAACCCCGGGTCGTGAGGAGAGAACAACAAGGGGGGTAGAGGGCTTTGATGAGTCGTATCCATGTCCCACTGTAGAGTCCCAGGAACCTTCCACCTCGGTGGATGCCATTCTCGAGGAAAGACCCTTAGTGCTTATCCGACCTCCTCAGGACACCTACCCCACTGTCCTCACTTCCCCTGCCAGTGAGTCATCCACCAGGCCTCTCCAGTTGATTCTTCCAAGACCCCAAAAGGATGTTCATGTCACGCTTAGGAATCGGATGTTCCTCCACCTTTGCGGCCGACTCAAGATGAGGAAGATAATAGGCCTCCCCTCCGGCTGGCACCGAATGATATTCTCCAACATCTTGATAAGACGCCCGCAAGGGTGTCTATTTTAGAATTGATTCGGAGGTCGCCATCACACCAATCCACTCTCCTCCAGTTCCTCCAGAAAATCATGGTTAATGATGACCTCCCTCCTAGCGGGGTCACCGGCGCCATTCTCTCCCTCACCCAAGGACCTCAATCTCTTTCGGACAAGTATCTCGCCACCCCGAGTGTCGTTCTCTCCCTCTTTGTCTCACCATCAACCTCAATGGGGTTTCGGTGGACTCTACTCTTATCGACACCGGGGCCTCTATCAATGTTTGTCCGATGAAGACCCTTAAGCAATTGGGTTTAGGGGAAGAAAATCTGGAGAAGAGTTGCTCCACTATCGCCGCCTATGACAACTCCAAAAGGGTTGCCAAAGGCAAGATTGCTCTTAAGCTGGAAGTCGGACCCGTCACCATGTCCACCACGAGTTCCTAGTTCTCGACGTCGATCCGGCCTACAAGGCCATCCTCGGTCGTCCATGGCTTGAGCAACTCTAGGGGTCCCTTCCACCCCCACCAGTCTCAAATTTCCTTACAATGGTGAATCATCAAAATCAAGAGCATTCCCATCGTGGAGACTCTTAATACTCTCACTTCGGAACAGATGCCACACCTTTTCATTCCAGATAAGGGGAAGAAGCCAGTCATGTCTCTCTTCGACTTCCCCTCACCCTGTGATTTGAGCCATCCCCCAATCGGATGAGAAGCTTGAGCAACCTCCCTGCCTCAAGGGAAAGGTTGGAAGTGATGGCCAACATCGGCTATGTCCATGGCCATGGATTAGGAAAAGAAAAGCAAGGGCAGATCCAGAGTGTTCGGGCATTAGGAGGTTGTTGCCTAAAGCCGGACTAGGTTCCACCCAGACCCTGTCCATCCGATCCATTCATACCTTACCAACCTCTTACTTGGACCTTGAATGAACATTTTGTCCAAGGGGCCACCCAGCTAGGAACCAGAGAGCCACTCATCGAAGAACTGCCTTGCTCTGAGAGTGAGGAGGAAAAGGAAGAAGAGGAAAAGGCAGAAATAGAAGAAGTATGTGATGACTTCGGCCTCCTCTCTCTCTTTGGGTTTGATTCCCCCTCTTCACCATCTCCATCTCTACCCTCATCTCCCCCTGCTTCCAATCTTCCATCCACATCCTTCCTTCTATTTCCCCTCCATTCCTGTCACCATCCCTGTCTCTCACTCATCCAGTCGAGGCTACCTTGAGTCAACAATTCATGGTTTTGGGCCTTGATTCCCAAAAAAAAAACGCCGATTATCAAAGTTGGAAGTGCGAGATCTCCATTGAGCCCCTTCCTCTTTGGAATCTCTTCCGCTCGGCCAAGGGCCGACGCTCTCCCCGTTAGTTTCTCACCCCTCTGGGGTACTTCCCTGTACATAGTTGTCCTGTACATAGCAGTCTAGATCCTAGTTTAGATTTGGGTTTAGAGTCAGGTTTAGGGTCCAGTCTAGAGTCAGGATTAGGAGAGTCTGGTCCCTCTCAACCATGCATTCGCAAAGAAAGGTTAGGCAAGTTCCTGCCCGATATGTCATGGCCTTGGCCGAGAGGTTGCCAAATTGAGTCAAGTCCCGGAATTTCTTGAGGAACCTGCCTTAATAGAAACCATTTCTGATTTTGAAGAAGTGATTCTGTAGATGATGGTCTAGGAGTCTATCTGCTAGATTTCAGTGAGAAAGATGGGCTAGGAGATCTTGGTCAGAAGAAGAAGAAGACCCAGTGAGCTCCTATGTGGATGGCATAAAAAGGTTCGACGAGCCCACCACGGCTGCAGACGAACCTACTAAGAAGTCAATCTTGGCACCAAGGAATCCCCGAAGACAGTGTTAGTCAGTGCCAACTTGAGTGAAGAAGAAGAGCATGCGTTGGTAGCTATCCTTAAAGAATTCTCCGACGGTTTTGCTTGGTCCTACGAGGACATGCCGGGACTCGACACCTCTTTGGTCGAACACCGGTTAGTCCTAAAAGCCGACGCAACGCCGTCAAACAAAAGCTAAGGAGGCTACATCCCAAGCTAGCACTCAAGATCAAAGAGGAGATGACAAATTGCACAAAGCTAATTCATCAGGTTGTGTTATATCCACATTGGGTAGCTAATATCGTCCCTGTGATGAAGAGGACGGTAAGGTTAGATCTGTAGATATTTCGAGACCTTAATCGTGCTTGCCCAAAGGACGATTTCCCTCTCCCACACATAGATGTCCTAGTGGACAACACTGCCGGGTTTGAAATGTTATCTTTCATGATGGTTTCTCGGGGTACAACCAGATCCGTCTGGCGGAGGAAGACCAGGAGAAAACTTCTTTCACGACACCCTGGGGGACCTATTGTTACGTCGTCATGCCCTTCGGATTGAAGAATGCAGGAGCAACATATCAAAGGGCAATGATGGCAATTTTTCATGACATGATGCATGTGCACATGGAGGTCTATGTGGACGATGTCTTAGTGAAATCGAAGACTCGACATGGCCATGCTGACATCCCCGGGCGGTTCTCCAACGTCTAGAGAGCATAAGCTAAAATGAACCCCAAAGTGTGTCTTTGTCTCTTCGGGGAAATTGCTTGGGTTCATAGTTAGCAAAAGGGAGATTGAGATTGATCCCAACAAGGCCAAAGCAATAATCGAAATGCCTCCTCCTAGGAACATCAGAGAAGTTAGAGGGCTGATTGGCAGACTTCAATTCATTAGGAGATTCATTTCCCAGCATTCAATCCGTTGTAAGCCCTTCTACGAGATGCTAAAAGGAAAGGCAAAATTTGATTGGAACGATAAATGTCAAAAGGCCTTTGATGAGTTGAAGAGTTACCTATTCAATCCCCCTGTTCTCGCTCCTCCGGTCCCGGGTCGGCCTTTATGCTCTATGTATCAACTACTGAAGATTCAACTGGAGCAGTTTTGGCCAATACGACGACGAGAAGAAGGAGAGAGCGGTTACTACTTATCCAAATTGTCAATGAAGCTGAAAAGAGGTACACCGCCATGGAAAGAACATGTGCAGCCGTCGTCTGGGTGGTCCAGAAGTTGAAGCACTATTTCCTGGCACATGAAGTGAAACTTCTGGCACGAATGGATCCAATTCGATTCTTGCTAGAGAAGCCCGTCCTAACTGAGCGGTTGATGCGGTGGCAAAGTTTTCTCAATCAATTTGTCATCACCTACGTCAACCAGAAGTCAATCAAGGGGCATGCCATAGCCGAACACCTAGCCCATCACCCCTTACCTTCGTATTCTCCTGTCGACGAAACCTTTCCCGATGAAGAGTTAGGAGCCATCATCGATGGTGAGCCTTCATGGGTGCTTTACTTCGACGGGGCTTTAAATTCCAAAGGGAGTGGAATAGGGGCAGTCCTCCTCTCACCGGAAGGGGTAGTCATCCCGCACGCCTACCAATTAACCTTCCGTGCCACGAACAATGTGGCTGAGTATGAGGCTCTCCTAGTTGGGTTGAAGATGGCGTTGTTGCTCGGAGTCAAGGAATTAAGGATTATTGGAGATTCGCAGTTGATACTCCGGCAATCTCTCAGCAAGTACCAAACTCGGGACCCCAAGTTGAAACCATATCAAGAGTTGGTAGCAAAGGTAATCCGGCAGTTTAGGAAGCTCACCCTTGTTCACACTCCTAGGGCCCAAAACATCCTAGCAGATTCCCTCGCCTCTCTGGCCTCTTCCATTCCCATCCCTTTAGAAAGGTCCTCCGAAACCATCTCTGTTCAAAGGCTAAGAATCCCTTCTCATACTGATCCCTGGTTTGTCCAACTTCAATCTCCCTCCCATCAAATCAATGCACTCTCAAAAGAGCCTGAAATCGACCTCGATGATGGCCATCCCTGGTATTTTGACATCGAGAACTACCTCAAAGATGGATCCTTCCCGGATTACGCCACTTCTGCCAATAGACGGGCTATTCGCCGTGTCTCCGAACGGTACAAGATCATAGGTGGCGTTCTCTACAAGAAATCCCTCAATGGGGTCTATCTCCGCTGCCTTGATGAAATCGAATCTGAAAGCATTGTTGAAGCTGCTCACTCTAGTGAATGTGGTGGCCATGTCAATGGTAGAGCAATTGCCCAGAAGTTGCTAAGACACTATTACTGGCCTACCATGGAAGAAAATTGCACCCATTTCGTCTGTCACTGTGCTAAATGCCATTACACGGTGATAAAATTCATGCTCCTTCTTCCTCTCTTCATCCCCTTATTGCTCCATGGCCTTTCGCCATGTGGGCATTCGATGTGGTAGGTCCCCTTGCGGATAGAACTGGAGAAATCCGGAAGAAATCCTTCATTCTGACCACCGCAGAGTACTTCACAAAGTGGGCTGAAGCAGAAGCGTCATAGAAGTCAAAGCATCAACGGTTGTCAAGTTCATCAAGCGCAACATCCTTGCAAGGTTCGGCGTGCCTCGGGACATCGTCACCGACAATGGACCACAGTTTACCTCGCAGGAGCTCCGCGACATGTGTGGTAAATATGGCATTAACTTGCATCATTCATCACCATATTATCCACAAGGTAATGGACAAGCGGAAGCTACTAATAAAACTCTTATCAAAATAATCAAGAAAACGTGCAAATTTCACAACAACACTGACTGGCCAGAACGCTTAGTTGAAGCTCTCTGGGCTTATCGCACCTCAGTCCGTACTCCCACGGGGCAAACCCCCTACGCTTTGACATACGGATCGGATGCGATACTCCCATATGAGATCTTCCTCCCTTCACTGAGAGTTCAATTGGATTCCGAACTTGACCCCGGTCAACGTCGGGAAGCTTTATTAGCACAACTTGAACTATTGGATGAAAGGCAAATGATAGCAGCTGACCACGCTCAGGTGTACCACCAGAGAATTGCACGTTTTTATGCCAAGCGAGTCTTAGAAAGAAAATTCAAAGTGGGTGAATTGGTTCTGAAGCGGAAAATCATAAAGGCACCAGGTCCCAGGAGCAAATTGCAAGAAAATTGGGAAGGACCGTTCGTTGTCAAGAGGTTTACTCAGGGAACGCTTATAGGTTAGTGGATGCCGAGGGAGTCGAATTGACGCACCCTTGGAATGCAGTCTACCTCAAGAAGTTCTATCCTTAGTCAGTTGGTCAGTCATTCATCACTTGTCAGCGGTTCGGGTTTAAGTCTCTACTTTTCCACTCGGTCACTAGTGAGGTAGGACTTATTCACACACCACACGATGTTGAGATATTGCCCTTTGGCTAGAAAATCACTAGTACACTCGGGCGGTCTCATCCGGTCAATGTGTTTCCCCTATTCTTTTCCCACTCGGTCGTGTCTGGAAGCGGAACAAACTACGTGTAAGGGACCACCCACTCTCTTTTAAAAGGACAAGGTCACCATAAAACAGGGGCAACTAATGAAAGTAAGGGGCAAAATGTCAAAATCAAGCCTCAAAGGGGAAAAGAAGAGCCAAAAGGTCAAAAAAAGGGTAGCAAAAAGTACTTACCCGAAAAAAGGCTGACCAACTCAAGGAGGTAGCAAAAAGTACGTGCCTCCACCCCAGAAATGAAATAAGAAATGAAAAATTCTCCTGAAAACAATAGTTGACCAAGTCCGTTTGATATGAGATGTCGGTTTGGAAACAAAAAGTAGTTTGAACCAAAAGCCCTACATGACTTCCTATACATTTCTTCCCATTTCTCTCACTAGGGGCAAGTTGATTGCATAAGATCCTCCGTAGTGGAAAATATCAAGAAGGCTAAGGGCAATTTCCAACATCAAAAATTTCATGCACGTCCTCCTCACTCTTGGCCTCTGTGGTTAAGTAGATCGTGTAAACCCTACACTACAACATGTGATGAATATGTGTCTTAGAGTCCAAAAATCCAAAAAAATACAAAAATACAAAAAAAATAACAAAAAGAGAGTCTTTTAATGTATATATTTCACGCTGTACAAATTTTCTCCCAAATTTTCTCCCTTATTTTCAAAAGCCAAAAAAAAAAAAATCCAAAAAAATTATTAGTGGTACCATGTATATATGCTAACATTATCTTTATTTTCTTATCAAAAACAAAAACAACAAAAAAATCAAGAAAACAACAAAACACAAAAAATGCATGTGCATATTTCCATTTCGGTTATTTTATGTTCCTATCTTTGATTAGAAATTAGCCCCTTGACCAGATCTCAAGAAAGGTATATCGTAGGCAAGGGGCTAAAAACAGATCTACACTAACCTCTTTCTTTAAGTGTTGTGGAATGCAGGAATCAAAGAACAGAAGCAAAACGTTCAAGTGCACAAAAGCTCACAAAAATCCTCAATATTCAAATATTCCACTATGATAATCAAGTCTGTGTACATATCATGACAGGGGCATACCCCTGGTGGTACAAAAACTCACTCATCTCTCTGCTCCCCCTCCGTAGGCCTCTGCCTACGGGAGCTGCTCACCTCCTCCTCCTCCCTCTCCCGACGCCGGTCTGGGAGAGGAGGTCTAGAAGCCGTGGACGCCTCGGGTCTCTGCACCCCTCCTCGCACCACGGACGGATCCCCTAGCGACACGATGTCGTCAAGGGACGCGAACGCCGAAACAGTCCTTGCGGGCGTCGCCTGCTGAGCCTGCCGCTGCTGCTCCCGGCGCTTCTTCAGCACCCGGTCCTTTAGGATCTCGTAGTCCGCAGCTATCCGTACCCGAGCCGTCTCGGCCTCCCTCTGCCTCTCTCGGGCCTCGAGCAGGCGACCCCTCATGGTGGCCCGATCATCCCTCAGCTCCTCCATGGCAGTCACCATGGTCCGCCGCTGCATATCAAAAGCAAAAGAGGATCAGTCATGAACATGTGCAGGAAAAAGAGGAAAGAAGAAAGTGTCTTACCTCGGCCTCCAGACCGAAAATCTGCACCAAACGCTCCTCGCTCCGGTCTCCTAGGTCGAGTGACCCCCGCACTCCAGCGTAGAACTCATCCAGTGACTCTAGGGGTCCTCTCCTCCTCCCCCTCAATCCAACTGCCTCTGACAGCGATCCGAGCAGGATGCTCCGGATCGGTCTCCTCCTCCCGGCCACAAACTCTGGCCCCAGCAACTCCGCAATATCGTCATGATAGTCCCTCCTCTCCGGTCCGACTACCGGCTCTCCCTGAACTGGCAGTCCCGTCAGATACGCCACATCCTCCAATGTGGGTATCATGTGACCCCAAGGCATGATGAATGCCTTGCAGTCCTCCTCCCATCTCTCCCTCAACGCCTCTAGGTACGGTACATCTAAGTGGAAAGGGCGTACCGACAGTAGATGTCCGAACCCCATCCTCGCTATCTGAGCCTGCTGGGCCTCTAGAAGCGCGTGGTACCATGCCCAGCACAGGTCCCAAGTCACCCTGCTCCTCATTCGGCCCTTGCCCTGCAAAAAAACATAGAAAGCTTAACGTCAGTATCGATGGCCGTTTACTCAAAGTTGGCGGCAAGGCGTGGCCGTTTACTCAAAGTCGGCGTCCCGGGTGGCCGTTTAGTTCCTGTGTCGACGTCCGGCCCATTGACGTCAGGTTCCCCTTGACGGCAAGGGGTTGGACGCCGACAGGAACTCGACGGCAACCGATGTTGCCGTCAAGTTCCTGTCTAACCCGACGGCCCTTCCCCTGTTTCCCCTTCTTTTCACCAAATGAAATCACGCACACACAAGGGTTTTGGAGGCTCACCCCCGTCTCGTCTCCTCCCTCGGTCTCGTCCCCCTCCGGTAGATCCTCCACCGCCACCTCTTCTTCTTCCTCCGCCGTAGCCATCTCCACCTCGTCCTCTTCCTCCTCCGGTTGACGACGGCCCCGGATGCTTCTTCGTTTCTCCCTCGTCCTCATCTTCGTCTTGAGCAAGGTAAGGTTTTCTTTCTCCCGGCGCTTGGGAAGACGGAATGGCGCCCGGGAGAAGGCGTCGGTTCAAAAAAAGGGCGTTTACTGGTTTAACGTCAATCTCTGGCCGTTTAACTTTATCTGGCGTCAAGCTCTGGCCGCCGACGTACCTTCAGCGGCCAGGGTCTGGACGTCAATGTCCTTTCAATGTCAGACCTCAAAGTCTTGTCGACGGCTAGGTTTGGACGTCTAGTTTAAACTAGACGGCTACCGATGTGGACGTCTATTGTCAGTCTCAGTGGTTGGCGACCAGAGTTTGGACGTTAACCAGAGGTTGGCGGCCATCGATGTGGACGCCAACTACTCCTCGCTCAGTCCTCACAGCGCAGTCTTTTGAACATCCTTGAGGTCATTTCATCCCCATTTCACCACACTCCATTCCACACATCAATCAATGCAAGTCAATTGAACACAAGTGCAAACCATCTTTATTCATCTAATTGTGTTACACTTATTCAAATCTGAAAAGTACATCACTTTGCCCTGCGGGCCATGAAATAGCCACAAGCAACGGGAAGAATGCTATAATTGTATTCCTCATACTTCAAGATCTCTTCCCGTTTCTCCTGAACAGCCAAACCCACCTTCCTGCTCACTGTATGTTTTGCCCAAGCCTTCATCGCTTTCTTCATCAGTCTTTCGTTTCTTCCGGTGACTATCATATCGATGCCGTTGAATGAAATGGGAATTCCCCGTGGAATCCCAAGCTGACAGTGGCACCGATGTGGTTGATACGCCACCATCCGATCTGCTCCAATCAACCATAAATCTTTGTCTTCCCTGGTCCGCACTCTGAACTCGATAGTCCTCATGAACAGTGGCCTCACGATGAATTCATCCATGCCCAGATATGCTAAGTGATCTCTCCAAGCATCTCGGCCCTTCAAGTGCGCGGTCACACACTTGATCTCATCCTCTGGCTCGTACCATGCCCTGCTGCAGTGCACTGAACTCCGAAGGAAGACTCTGGAGGGGGTAGGTTGTGCATCAGCAAAATCAAACTTTAGATGAGCTTCCATCCATACCTGGAGCAGAAACAAACTCCCACACGTGCGTCCGCCTAGGCTCATGGTGGTGAGTGAACTGTACAGGTCGGCCAGCACTGCAGGGGCAAGTGACTGCCCGCGCCATAGCAGAGTGAGTATCCCAACATGCTCGTACAGGATGAAGTCGCCGCTCGTGGGGAACAGGAACACCCCGGCCAGGCAAAGAGTCAGTCCTCGCGTCGCTCTCTCTCCGCCAATTTCCCGGGCATGCTGGATCAGCCACCAAGCCAGCCGGTCCAGGAAGATCCCAGCCTTGTTCGTCATTCGCAGCACCTCTTTCTTGTCCCGCACGATGTCAGCAAGAATCTCTTCCCACGGGAGGAGAGGAGTCGCTGCATCATACTCCAGGCACCGCTGCCATCCCAAGAACAGCTCCACCTCCTCCAGCAGCACGCTCGTCTCAAAACTCTGGAACATGAAGGTGTGTGTGTGTGGGTGCCATCTCTCTACCAGCGCCCCCAGGGCATCGAACCCCCACCACATCTCTTTCATGTTCTTGGCCAGGACCACCATGAAGTTCAAATGCCACATGCCAATGAAGCTCCGCATATCCAGGGTTATCGCGTTAACCAGATTCACGAGCCAGGAAAAGGCCTGTACCTGGCCTTGGCTTGGGAATGCCGGGATCTCCTGCATGAGGGCGGGGTCCTGTAAGAATACTGTTTGGGGCGTTTTCAGCCCGGGAAAGAGCAGAACAATCTTCACTTACCTCTCCATTGGCTAGACGCATGCTCAGGTGTCCCGGAATTTCACTCAGAACTCTGGGATTCGCACCAATAGATCGTCCGGTTCATGAGGAGGCCATCTTGCTGTTCTTCTCTGTCTCTTTGCTCTCTGGTTCGCAACAGGAGCAGGGAGGGACGGAGGTAGGAGATGAAAGAGTCCTTATGGACTCTCATCACCTATTTTTTCGGTTTGATCCGCTGTCAGGTAGGCGTCAAGATCTGTGGACGTCAGTTTCAGGTTGGCGGCCACATCTGTGGACGTTAACAAGAGTACAGGCGGCCATCGATGTGGACGTTTACTTACCAGAAGTTTTTAAATTCTTAATCTTTATATGGCCATTATCCTTTATCTTGTGCTTCGAGCTGTTTTGCAGATATCTTAAGCACAGGTCGCGCTTAAACTTCGGAACACTCATGCGACTTTGAGCGTTACAGGTATGTCTTACATAGGACCCCACCAGAGGCGAATAACTTGGCGACCGTGAACCCTGAGTTCCCCTTCACCAAAAACCATGATGGGTTTGCGATCTCTCAGTTATTCGTATGGCCTTTAGAATTTTCCTCTGGTGCTAACTTGCATTTTAGATAGGCAACCCACACCAGCATGCATCTTCACTGCTAACATTCTCTTACTAACACTCAAAAAAAAAAATGGTGATCTTCCTCGATTATATGATTGCTCCATGGCTCCCCAGCTCAGGTAGCCTACTGGGTTCATCCTTCATGATTATCCAGGTTGATATCGGGTCTTTGTTGCCCCCTTCTTTACTTGTCCCACCGTGCTTTCAACAAATGATCATTCCAGCCTTTTTGAGTTCATTTGAGCCTTCGCCAGCCGCGAGCTTAATTCCGGATTTCAGGCTTTCCAGGCATGTGATTCCAGTTAGAATCTTTTGATAATCCTTTGAGAGATCAACCAACTCCTTGTCTTCGTGACCTCCTAAATTCGGGACCGACGTCCTAATTAGGCCAGCGAGCCCACGGCTCCAGTTACGAGACCCTCCTGATTCAACCGTCATATTACAACTCCTTTGACTCAGACACGTCGGAAACTAGTCAAAGTCCGACACGGCCATGCCAGGGACCCTGCCATTGGGTTGCAGTTGTAGTTACACTGGTAGATCACCCTTTTCCTACCCCTACTTATCTCTCAGACGATTCGTCATCTGTTTCTAGCTTGTCTCTTTCGTTTGGTTTGCTAGAATTCCTATCCTCGGGGATGGCCCCTCCATTAAATCTCCGCGTCCTTTGTTTACCGAGACACCAACCTTTCAGTCCGCCCTGCTCCCTTGCAAGACCGGATGACTCGGAGGGGCATTTGTAGACGCGAGATTTGGCCCATCCCCGCGTGGTTCCATGGCCCATTAAGCCTCGTTTGACCATGTGTTGACCAGCCTCGGATCCCATGTAGACGGCAGCATCGATGGCCGCCGACTACAGGTTGGCGGCAATCCCCATGGACGCTGACCCAAGTTGGCGTCCACATCACTGGACGCCTGCATGAGGTTGGCGGCCTGATCCCTGGACGTCAATAGCGTTTACCAGGTCTACGCAACTAACCCGAGATTCTAGCCCACTTGCTCCATTGTCTCGGCCATGCAACGCATGTAGCCGTTCCCAACGGGTATATGGGCCACCTAGGTAGTCCTTTGACCCAGTAAAAATCCTACATGGCCTCTACCCATTGGTTGGAGCTTAAACACATAGATTGCCACATGTACAAGTGTGTTTCTTCACACTTGAGCATCCAATGCTCTCAACCCCGAGCTCACTGTCTATATAACTCCCCCTTGGTCCCTCTGAACAAAGGGGGAGAGGCTGGACGTCCACATGCTGTTGCTTTGAAAGAGGAGAGAGAAATTGCAATCAAGCTTCATCAACTCTTCCTCTTCTTCCTCTTACACTTCGGGACGTTCAGGAGGCTTCTTCCCGAGCTGGAGGAGCCCTGCAAGGAGCTACAACACCATCAAACGAGGATCCTCACCTCCATTCCTCTCCCTTTCTCTATTCTCTCTTAGTCATTTGCATATCACACACACTTTCCCACACACTCTAGGCACGTAGGGCACCTTCCTACACACCTAGAAAGGGGTTTCCCAACCAAAAAACGGAGGGAAGAAGGGTGGTCATAACACTTGGCCACCCCTCTTCTCAAGTCCGCAACCGGTACGGGACTCTCCTTTTGGGCCTTCCACGTTTCGTTTTGAACGATTGCTGCACTATTTAGGGTCTAATTGAGTCTTGTTCTGTGGCAGGAACGATCCGAAGAAGACCGTGGAGCTCTCTTCCTTTGGCCGGCTGAAGGAGGAGAAGTTGGATCTCTACCATCACCCGCGAAGCGAGGCTGCTATATCAACGTGATCAGAACAACCCCTTGGGTACAGGTAAGGCCCTGGCGATCGCAACTATCTCCCTTATATCACCGGTTTCCTTTGTTTACTCCTCAGTCAACACAGTCAACTCGGGGTCAACGGGGTCAACCGGCACATTCTCCATCGCCAACGAAGGAGCGGCACGTCGGTGAACCACCGTCGAAGAAGGCCACATCGTCGGCATTCGACGACGGAGGCGAAACGAAACGTCCACAGTAGCGACTCCTTCGATTACGCGAATCGCTGGCGGAGCCCACACGCGGAGCCGCCCAGTCACAGCGATCGGAAGTCGTGTTCAACTCGACGCGAGATCTCCTCCCCAGGTCGTGGATATGGGTGCCCGAACATCACCGATATAGTCACCCCCTCTGGTTTATTCCCACCCCTTCAGCGAAAGAATTGGGCATAACGTTCCGCACGGGCATCGGAATCGTTTATGTGACCACAATTCGGAATCGGAACTCTGAGACGGTGGACAAGGCGCTGGTTTCGCGGAATTCTGTTCCTGGGCCAAAATCTCCCCCGGAGCGTGTGTACTAGTACACCGACTGCCGTACCCTCCGGTCGGACGTGGATATTTATTCGCCCGGGGGTCAGAACCACCCGCGAGGCCCCAATTCAGAATCGGCACTTCGACCCGGTCGGTAAATGGTCACATTCAGAGATTTCCGGCCCGGCGCCAAAATTCCTCTCCGGGAGCGCGGTCGCAGGCTGCCGATGAGATCGCATACGGACACCGCTTCGCTCAAAGAGGCATAACTTTTCGCTCGGTTATCGGAATCGCTTATAAGACCCCAATTCGGAATCGGCACTCAGAGTCGCTCGATGCCCTCTTACTGCCTTAGGCCTTAAGACGTCGTTTCGGGGTCGAAAATCCTTCGTTTCGCACTCCAAAATTGCGATTCTAGCCGACGATCTCCCCTATTCCAAGGCTTTTTGGCAGTAGCGACTCCCTCGATTACACGAATCACTGGCGGAGCCCACACGCAGAGCCGACCAGTCACAGCGATCAGAAGTCGTGTTCAACTCGATGCGAGATCTCCTCCCCAGGTCGTGGATATGGGTGCCCGAACATCGCCGATATAGTCACCCCCTCCAGTTTATTCCCACCCCTTCAGCGAAAGAATTGGGCATAACTTTCCGCACGGGTATCGGAATCGCTTATGTGACCACTATTCGGAATCGTCACTCCGAGACGGTCGACAAGGCATTGGTTTCGCGGAATTCCGTTCCGCGGCCAATATTCCCCCCAGAGCGTGTGTACTAGTACACCGACTACCGTACCGTCCGCTCGGACGCAGATATTTATTCACCCGGCGAACGGAACCGCCTGCGAGGCACCAATTCAGAATGAGCACTTCGACCCGGTCGGTAAATGGTCGCATTCGGAGATTTCCGGCCCGGCGCCCAAATTCCTCTCCAAGAGCGCGGTCCCAAGCTGCCGATGCGATCGCATATGGACACTGCGTCGCTCAAACAGGCATAACTTTTCGCTCGATTATCGGAATCGCTTATAAGACCCCAATTTGGAATCAGCACTCAGAGGCCCTCGATGTCCCACTATTGCCTCAGGCCATAAAATGTCGTTTCGGGGTCGAAAATCCTTCGTTTCGCACTCCGAAATTGCGATTCTAGCCGACGATCTCCCCTATTCCAAGGTTTTTTTGGCAGTAGCGACTCCCTCAATTATGCGAATCACTGGCGGAGCCCACACGCGGAGCCGCCCAGTCACAGCCATCGGAAGTCATGTTCAACTCGACGCGAGATCTCCTCCCCAGGTCATGGATATGGGTGCCCGAACATCGCCGATATAGTCACCCCACTCCGGTTTATTTCCACCCCTTCAGCGAAAGAATTGGGTATTACTTTCCGCACGGGCATCGGAATCGCTTATGTGACCACAATTCGGAATCGGCACACCGAGACGGTCGACAAGGCACTGGTTTCGCGGAATTCCGTACTGGGGCCAAAATCCCCCACGGAGCGTGTGTACTAGTACACCGACTGCCGTACCCTCCGGTCGGACGTGGATATTTATTCGCCCGGGGGTCGGAACCGCCCGCGAGGCCCCAATTCAGAATCGGCACTTCGACCCAGTCGGTAAATGGTCGCATTCGGAGATTTCCGGCCCGACGCCCAAATTCCTCTCCGGGAGCGCGGTCGCAAGCTACCGATGCGATCACATACGGACACCGCTTCGCTCAAACAGGCATTACTTTTCGCTCGGTTATCGGAATCGCTTATAAGACCCCAATTCGGAATCGGCACTCATAGTCGATCGACGCCCCCTTATTGCCTCAGGCCATAAGACGTCGTTTCGGGGTCGAAAATCTTTCGTTTCGCACTCCGAAATTGCGATTCTAGCCGACGATCTCCCCTATTCCAAGGCTTTTTGGCAGTAGCGACTCCCTCGATTACGCGAATCACTGGCGGAGCCCACACGCGGAACCGCCCAGTCACAGCGATCGGAAGTCATGTTCAACTCGACGCGAGATCTCCTCCCCAGGTCGTGGATATGGGTGCCCGAACATCGCCGATATAGTCACCCCCTCCGGTTTATTCCCACCCCTTCAGCGAAAGAATTGGGCATAACATTTCGCACGGGTATCGGAATCGCTTATGTGACCACAATTCGGAATCGGCACTCCGAGACGGTCACAGGCGTTGGTTTCGCAGAATTCCGTTTCGGGGCAAAAATTCCCCCCAGAGCGTGTGTACTAATACACCGACTGCCGTACCCTCCGGTCGGACGCGGATATTTATTCGCCCGGGAGTCGGAACCGCCAGCGAGGCCCCAATTCAGAATCGGCACTTCGACCCGTCGGTAAATGGTCGCATTCGGAGATTTCCGGCCCGGCGCCCAAATTCCTCTCCGGGAGCGCGGTCGCAGGCTGCCGATGCGATCGCATACGGACACCGCTTCGCTCAAACAGGCATAACTTTTCGCTCGGTTATCGGAATCGCTTATAAGACACCAATTTGAAATCGGCACTCAGAGGCGCTCGACGCCCCCGTATTGCCTCAGGCCATAAGACGTCATTTCGGGGTCGAAAATCCTTCGTTTCGCACTCTAGAATTGCTATTCTAGCGGACGATCTCCCCTGTTCCAAGGTTTTTTTGGCAGTAGCGACTCACTCGATTATGCGAATCGCTGGCGGAGCCCACACGCGGAGCCGCCCAGTCACAGCGATTGAAAGTCATGTTCAACTCGACGCGAGATCTCCTCCCCAGGTCATGGATATGGGTGCCCGAACTTCGCCGATATAGTCACCCCCTCCGGTTTATTCCCACCCCTTCAGCGAAAAATTGGGCATAACTTTCCGCACGGGTATCGGAATCGCTTTTTTTGACCACAATTCGGAATCGGCACTCCGAGACGGTCGTCAAGGCGTTGGTTTCGCGGAATTCCGTTTCGGGGCAAAAATTCCCCCCAAGCGTGTGTCTAGTACACCGACTGCCGTACCCTCCGGTCGGACGCGAATATTTATTCGTCCGGGTGTCGGAACCGCCCGCGAGGCCCCAATTCAGAATCGAACTTCGCCCGGTCGGTAAATGGTCGCCTTCGGCGATTTTCGGCCGGCACCCAAATTCTCTCCGGGAGCGCGGTCCCAGGCTGCCGATGCGATCGCATACGGACACGCTTCGCTCAAACAGGCATAACTTTTCGCTCGGTTATCGAATCGCTTATAAGACCCCAATTTGGAATCGGCACTCAGAGGCGCTCGACGCCCCCTTATTGCCTCAGGCCATAAGACGTCGTTTTGGGGTCGAAAATTCTTCGTTTCGCACTCCGGAATTGCGATTCTAGCCGACGATCTCCCCTATTCAATGGTTTTTTTGGCAGTAGCGAATCCCTCGATTATGCGAATCACTGGCGGAGACCACACGCGAGCCGCCCAGTCACAGCGATCGAAAGTCATGTTCAACTTGACGCGAGATCTCCTCCCCAGTCATGGTATGGGTGCCCGAACATCGCCGATATAGTCACCCCCTCGGTTTATTCCCACCCCTTCAGCGAAAGAATTGGCATAACTTTTCGCACGGGTATCGGAATCGCTTATGTGCAAAAAATTCGGAATCGGCACTCCGAGACGGTCGACAATGCGTTGGTTTCGCGGAATTCCGTTCGAGGCAAAAATTCCCTCCAGAGCGTGTGTACTAGTACACCGATTGCCGTACCCTCCGTCGGACGCGATATTTATTCGCCCGAGAGTCGAAACCGCCCGCGAGGCCCCAATCAGAATCGGCACTTCGACCCGGTCGTAAATGGTCGCATTCGGAGATTCCGGCCCGCGCCAAAATTGCTCTCTGGGAGCGCGGTCGCAGGCTGCCGATGCGATCGCATACGGACACCGCTTCGCTCAAACATGCATAATTTTTCGCTCGGTTATCGGAATCGCTTATAAGACCTCAATTTGGAATCGGCACTCAGAGGCGCTTGATGGCGCCTTATTGCCTCAGGCCATAAGACGTCGTTTCGGGGTCAAAAATCCTTCGTTTCGCACTCTGGAATTGCGATTCTAGCCCACGATCTCCCCTATTCCAAGGTTTTTTTGGCAGTACCGTCTCCCTCGATTATGCGAATCAATAGCAGAGACCACACGCGGAGCCGCCCAGTCACAGCGATCGGAAGTCATGTTCAACTCGACGCGAGATCTCCTCCCTAGGTCATGGATATGGGTGCCCGAACATCGCCGATATAGTCACCCCCTCCGTTTTATTCCCACCCCTTCAGCGAATGAATTGGGCATAACTTTCCGCACGGGCATCGGCACTCAGAGGCGCTCGATGACCCCTTATTGCCTCAGGCCATAAGAAGTCGTTTTGGGGTCGAAAATCCTTCGTTTTACACTCCGAAATAACGATTCTATTCGACGATCTTTCATATTCCAAGGCTTTTTGGCAGTAGCGACTCTCCTCGATTACGCGAATCAGTGGCAGATCCCACAAACGGAGCCGACCAGTCACAGCGTCGGAAGTCGTGTTCAACTCGATGCGAGATCTCCTCCCCAGGTCGTGGATATGGGTGCCCGAACATCGCCAATATAGTCACCCCCTCCGGTTTATTCCCCCCCTTCAGCGAAAGAATTGGGCATAACTTTCCGCACGGGTATCGGAATCGCTTATGTGACCACAATTCGGAATCGGCACACCGAGACGGTCGACAAAGCGCTAGTTTTGCGGAATTCCGTTCCGAAGCAGAAATCCCTCTGTAGCGTGTGTACTAGTACCCGACTGCCGTACCCTCTGGTCGGACGTGGATATTTATTCACCCGGGGGTCGGAACCACCCGCGAGGCCCCAATTCAGAATCGGCACTTTCACCGGGTCGGTAAATGGTCGCATTCGGAGATTTCCGGCCCGGCGCCCAAATTCTTCTCCGGGAGTGCGGTCGCAGGCTGCCGATGCGATCGAATACGGACACCGCTTCGCTCAAATAGGCATAACTTTTCGCTCGGTTATCGGAATCGCTTATAAGACCCCAATTCGGAACCGACACTTATAGGCGCTCGACGACCCCTTATTGCCTTAGGCCATAAGACGTCGTTTCGGGGTCGAAAATCTTTCGTTTCGCACTCCGAAATTATGATTCTAGCCGACGATCTCCCATATTCCAAGGCTTTTTGGTTGAAGCGACTCCCTCGATTACGCGAATCGCTGGCGGAGCTCACACGCGGAGCCGCCCACTCACAGCGATCGGAAGTCGTGTTCAACTCGACGCGATATCTCCTCCCCTGGTCGTGGATATGGGTGCCCGAACATCGCCGATATAGTCACCCCATCTTGTTTATTCCCACCCCTTCAGCGAAAGGATTTGACATAACTTTCCGTACGGGCATCGGAATCGCTTATGTGACCACAATTAGGAATCGGCACTCCGAGATGGTTGACAAGGCGCTGGTTTCGTGGAATTCCGTTCTGGGGCCAAAATCCCCCCCCGAGCGTGTGTACTACTACACCGACTGTCGTACCTTCCAGTCGGACGTGGATATTTATTCGCCCGGGGGTCGGAACCGCCCGCGAGGCCCCAATTCAGAATCGGCACTTCGACCCGGTCGGTAAATGGTCGCATTCGGAGATTTCCGGCCCAGCGCCCAAATTCCTCTCCTGGAGCGCGGTCGCAGGCTGCCGATGCGATATCATACGGACACCGCTTCGCTCAAACATGCATAACTTTCCGCTCGGTTATCGGAATCGCTTGTAAGACCCCAATTCGGAATCGGCACTCAGAGTCGCTCGGCGCCCACTTATTGCCTCAGGCCATAAGACGTCGTTTCGGGGTCGAAAATCCTTCGTTTTGCACTCCAAAATTGCGATTCTAGACGATGATCTCCCATATTCCAAGGCTTTGCGACTCCCTCGATTACGCGAATCACTGGCGGATCCCACACGCGGAGCCGACCAGTCACAGTGATCGGAAGTCGTGTTCAACTCGATGCGAGATCTCCTCCCCAGGTCGTGGATATGGGTCCCCTAACATCGCCGATATAGTCACCCCCTCCGGTTTATTCCCACCCCTTCAGCGAAAGAATTGGACATAACTTTCTGCATGGGTATCGGAATCGCTTATGTGACCACAATTCGGAATCGGCACTCCGAGACGGTCGACAAGGCATTGGTTTCGTGGAATTCCATTCCGGGGCCAAAATTCCCCCCAGAGCGTGTGTACTAGTACACCGACTGCCGTACCCTCCGGTCGGACGCAGATATTTATTCGCCCGGGAGTCGGAACCGTCCGCGAGGCCCCAATTCAGAATCGGCACTTCGACCCGGTCGGTAAATGGTCACATTCGGAGATTTCCGGCCCGGCGCCCAAATTCCTCTCCGGGAGCACAGTCCCAGGCTGCCGATGCGATCGCATACGGACACCGCTTCACTCAAACATGCATAACTTTCCGCTCGGTTATCGGAATCACTTATAAGACCCCAATTTGAAATCAACACTCAGAGGCGCTCGACGCCCCCTTATTGACTCAGGCTCTAAGACGTCATTTCGGGGTCGAAAACTCCTTCGTTTTGCACTCCGGAATTGCGATTCTAGCTGACGATCTCCCCTATTCCAAGGTTTTTTGGCAGTAGCGACTCCCTCGATTATGCGAATCACTGGCGGAGCCCACATGCGGAGCCGCCCAGTCACATCGATCGAAGTCATGCTCAACTCGACGCGAGATCTCCTCCCCAGGTCTTGGATATGGGTGCCCGAACATCGCCGATATACCAGTTTATTCCCACCCCTTCAGCGAAAGAATTTGGCATAACCTTCCGCACGGACATCGGAATCGCTTATGTGACCACAATTCGGAATCGGCACACCGAGACGGTCGACAAGGCGTTGGTTTCGTGGAATTCCGTTTCAAAGCCAAAATCCCCCCCGTAGCGTGTGTACTATTACACCGACTGCCGTACCCTCCGGTCGGACGCGGATATTTTTTCGCCCAGGGGTCGGAACCGCCCGTGAGGCCCCAATTCAGAATCGGCACTTCGACCCGGTCGGTAAATGGTCGCATTCGGAGATTTCCGGCCCGGCACCCAAATTCCTCTCCGGGAGCGCAGTCGCAGGCTGCCGATGCGACCGCATACGGACACTGCTTCGCTCAAACAGGCATAACTTTTCGCTCGGTTATCGGAATCGCTTATAAGACCCCAATTCGGAATCGGCACTCAGAGGCGCTCGACGCCCCCTTATTGCCTCAAGCCATAAGACGTCGTTTCGGGGTCGAAAATCTTTTGTTTCGCACACTGAAATTGCGATTCTAACCGACGATCTCTCCTATTCCAAGGCTTTTTGGCAGTAGCGACTCCCTCGATTATGCGAATCACTGGCGGAGCCCACACGCGGAGCCGCCCAGTCACAGCGATCGGAAGTCGTGTTCAACTCAACGCGAGATCTCCTCCCCTGGTCGTGGATATGGGTGCCCGAACATCGCCGATATAGTCACCCCCTCCGGTTTATTCCTACCCCTTCAGCGAAAGAATTGGGCATAACTTTCCGCATGGGCATCGGAATCGCTTATGTGACCACAATTCGGAATCGGCACACAGAGACGGTCGACAAGGCGCTGGTTTCGAGGAATTCCGTTCCGAAGCCAAAATCCCCCCCGGAGCGTGTGTACTAGTTCACCGACTGCCGTACACTCGGTCGGACGTGGATATTTATTCGCCCGGGGTCCGAACTGCCACGAGGCCCCAATTCAGAAACAGCACTTCGACCCGGTCGGTAAATGGTCGCATTCGGAGATTTCCAACCCGGCGCCCAAATTCCTCTCCGGGAGCGCGGTCGCAGGCTGCCGATGCGATCGCATACGGACACCGCTTCGCTCAAACAGGCATAACTTTTCGCTCGGTTATCGGAATCGCTTATAAGACCCCAATTCGGAATCGACACTCAGAGTCGCTCGACGACCCCTTATCGCCTCAGGCCATAAGATGTCATTTCGGGGTCGAAAATCTTTTGTTTCGTACTCTGAAATTGCGATTCTAGCCGACGATCTCTCCTATTCCAAGGCTTTTTGGCAGTAGCGACTCCCTCGATTATGCGAATCGCTGGCGGAGCCCACACGCGGAGCCGCCCAGTCACAGCGATCGGAAGTCGTGTTCAACTCGAAGCGAGATCTCCTCCCCAGGTCGTGGTTATGGGTGCCCGAACATTGCCGATATAGTCACCCCCTCCGGTTTATTCCCATTCGTTCAGCGAAAGAATTGGGCATAACTTTCCGCACGGGTATCGAAATTGCTTATGTGACCACAATTCGGAATCGGCACTCCGAGATGGTCGACAAGGCGTTGGTTTCGCGGAATTCTATTCCAGGGCCAAAACTCCTCCCAGAGCGTGTGTACTAGTACTCCGACTGCCGTACCCTCCGGTCGGACGCGGATATTTATTCGCCTGGGAGTCGGAACCGCCCGCGAGGACCCAATTCAGAATCGGCACTTCGACCCGGTCGGTAAATGGTCGCATTCAGAGATTGCCGCCCGGCGCCCAAATTCCTCTCCGGGAGCGCGGTCCCAGGCTGCCGATGCGATCGCATACGGACACCGCTTCGCTCAAACAGGCATAACTTTTCGCTCGGTTATCGGAATCGCTTATAAGACCCCAATTTGAAATCGGCACTCAGAGTCGCTCGACCCCCCCTTATTGCCTCAGGCCATAAGACGTCGTTTCGGGGTCGAAAATCCTTCATTTCGCACTCCGGAATTGCGATTCTAGCCGACGATCTCCCCTATTCCAAGGTTTTTTGGCAGTAGCGACTCCCTCGATTATGCGAATCGCTGGCGGAGCCCACACGCGGAGCCGCCCAGTCACAGCGATCGGAAGTCATGTTCAACTCGACGCGAGATCTCCTCCCCAGGTCATGGATATGGGTGCCCGAACATCGCCGATATAGTCACCCCCTCCGGTTTATTCCCACCCCTTCAGCGAAAGAATTGGGCATAACTTTCTGCATGGGCATCGGAATCGCTTATGTGACCACAATTCGGAATCGGCACACCGAGACGATCGACAAGGCGCTGGATTCGCGTAATTACGTTCCGGGGCCAAAATCCCCCCCTGAGCGTGTGTACTAGTACACCGACTGCCGTACCCTCCGGTCGGACGTGGATATTTATTCGCCCGGGGGTCCGAACCGCCCGCGAGGCCCCAATTCAGAATCAGCACTTCGACCCGGTCGGTAAATGGTCGCATTCGGAGATTTCCGGCACGGCGCCAAAATTCCCCTCCGGGAGCGCGGTCGCAGGCTGCCGATGCGATCGCATACGGACACCGCTTCGCTCAAACAGGCATAACTTTTCGCTCGGTTATCAGAATCGCTTATAAGACCCCAATTCTGAATCGACACTCAGAGTCACTCATCGCTGACTTATTGCCTCAGGCCATAAGACGTCGTTTCTGGGTCAAAAATCCTTCGTTTCGCACTCCGAAATTGCGATTCTAGCCGACGATCTCCCCTATTCCAAAACTTTTTGGCAGTAGCGGCTCCCTCGATTACGCGAATCACTGGCGGATCCCACACGAGGAGCCGACCAGTCACAGCGATCGGAAGTCGTGTTCAACTTGAAGCGAGATCTCCTCCCCAGGTCGTGGTTATGAGTGCCCGAACATCGCCGATATAGTCACCCCCTCTGGTTTATTCCCACCCGTTCAGCGAAAGAATTGGACATAACTTTCCGCACGGGTATCGGAATCGCTTATGTGACCACAATTCGGAATCGGCACTCCGAGATGGTCGACAAGGCGTTGGGTTCGCGGAATTCCATTCCGGGGACAAAACTCCTCCCAGAGCGTGTGTACTAGTACATCGACTGCCGTACCCTCCGGTCGGACGCGAATATTTATTCGCCTGGGAGTCGAAACCGCCCGCGAGGCCAGAATTCAGAATCGGCACTTCGACCGGACGGTAAATGGTCGCATTCAGAGATTTCCCGCCCGGCGCCCAAATTCCTCTCCGGGAGCGCGGTCCCAGGCTGCTGATGCGATCGCATACGGACACCGCTTCACTCAAACAGACATAACTTTTCGCTCGGTATCGGAATCGCTTATAAGACCCCAATTGGAATCGGCACTCAGAGTCGCTCGACGCCCCCTTATTGCCACAGGCCATAAGACGTCGTTTCGGGGTCGAAAATCCTTCATTTCGCACTCTGGAATTGAAATTCTAGCCGACGATCTCCCCTATTCCAAGGTTTTTTTGGCAGTCGCGACTCCCTCGATTATGCGAATCACTGTAGGAGCCCACACGCGGAGCCGCCCAATCACAGCGATCGGAAGTCATGTTCAACTCGACGCGAGATCTCCTCCCCAGGTCATGGATATGGGTGCCGGAACATCGCCGATATAGTCACCCCCTCCGGTTTATTCCCACCCCTTCAGCGAAAGAATTAGGCATAACTTTCCGCACGGGCATCGGAATCGCTTATGTGACCACAATTCGGAATCGCTACTCCGAGACGGTCGACAAGGCGCTGGTTTCACGGAATTCCGTTTCGGGGCCAAAATCCCCCCGGAGCGTGTGTACTAGTACACCGACTGCCGTACCCTCCGGTCGGACGTGGATATTTATTCGCCCGGGGGTCGGAACTGCCCGCGAGGCCCCAATTCAGAATAAGCACTTCGACCCGGTCGGTAAATGGTCGCATTCGGAGATTTCCGGCTCGGCGCCCAAATTCCTCTCCGGGAGCGCGGTCGCAGGCTGCCGATGCGATCGCTTACGGACACCGCTTCGCTCAAACAGGAAAAACTTTTCGCTCGGTTATCGGAATCGCTTATAAGACCCCAATTCAGAATCGGCACTCAGAGTAGCTCGACGCACCCTTATTGCCTCAGGCCATAAGTCGTCATTTTGGGGTCGAAAATCCTTCGTTTCCCACTCCGAAATTGCGATTCTAGCCGACGATCTTCCCAATTCCAAGGTTTTTTTGCAGTAGAGACTCCTCGATTATGCGAATCACTGGCGGATCCCACATGCGAGACGCCCAGTCACAGCGATCGGAAGTCATGTTCAACTCGACGCGAGATCTCCTCCCAGGTCATGGATATGGGTGCCCGAACATCGCCGATTTAGTCACCCCCTCCGGTTTATTCCCACCCCTTCAGCGAAAGAATTGGGCATAACTTTCCGCACGGGCATCGGAATCGCTTATGTTACCACAATTCGGAATCGGCACAACGAGACGGTCGACAAGGCGCTGGTTTCACGGAATTCCGTTCTGAAGCCAAAATCCCCCCGTCCGAGGTGTACTAGTACATCGACTGCCGTACCCTCCGGTCGGACGTGGATATTTATTCGCCCGGGGGTCGAAACTGCCCGCGAGTCCCAATTCAGAATCGGCACTTCGACGCCGGTCGATAAATGGTCGCATTCGGAGATTTCCGGTGCCCAAAATCTCTCCGGGAGTGCGGTCGCAGGCTGCCGATGCGATCGCATACGGACACAGCTTCGCACAAACAGGAAAAACTTTTCGCTCTGTTATCGGAATGCTTATAAGACCCCATTCGGAATCGGCACTCAGAGGCGCTCGACACCCCTTATTGCCTCAGGCCTAAGACGTCGTTTGGGTGGTCAAAAATCCTCATTTCGCACTCTGAAATTGCTATTATAGCCGACGATCTCCCTTATTCCAAGGCTTTGGCCGAGTAGCGATCCCTCGATTACGCGAATCACTGGCGGAGCCCCACGCCGGAGCCGACCCCAGCACAGTGATCGGAAGTCGTGTTCAACTTGACGCGAGATCTCCCCCCAAGTCGGTGGATATGGGTGAGCCGAACATCGTCAATATAGTCACCCCCACTGCCGGATCCCACCCATTCAGCGAAAAAGAATGGGTATAACTTTCCGCACGGGTATCGGAATAGCTTATGTGACCACAATTCGGAATCGACACTCCGAGATGGTCGACAAGGAGCTGGTTTTGCGGAATTCCGTTCTGGGGAAAAATCCCCCCCGTAGCATGTGTACTAGTACACCGACTGCCGTACCCTCCGGTCAGATGTGGATATTTAGTCACCCCCTCAGGTTTATTCCTACCCCTTCAGCGAAAAAATTGGGCAGAACTTCCGCTCGGGCATCGGAATCGCTTATGTGACCAATTCGGAATCGGACACTCCGAGACGGTCGACAAAGGCGCGTTTGGGAATTCCGTTGCGGGGCCAAAAATCGCCCCCGTAGCGTGTGTGCTAGTACACCGACTGCCGTACCCTGCGCGTCGGAGGTTATTTATCGCCGGGGGTCGGAACCGCCCGCGTGGCCCCAATTCAGAATCGGCACTTCGACCCGGTCGATAAATAGTCGCATTCGGAGATTTTCTTCCTGGCGCCCAAATTTCTCTCCGGGAGCGCAGTCGCAGGCTGCGGATGCGATCGCATACGGACACCGCTTCGCTCAAACAGGCATAACTTTTCGCTCGGTTATCGGAATCGCTTATAAGACCCCAATTCGGAATCGGCACTCAGAGGCGCTCGACGCTCCCGTATTACCTCAGGCCATAAGATGTCGTTTCAGGGTCGAAAATCCTTCATTTCGCACTCCAAAATTGCGATTCTAGCCGACGATCTCCTCTATTCCAAGGCTTTTTGGCAGTAGCGACTCCTCGATTACGCGAATCACTGGCGAAGCCCACACGCGGAGCCGACCAGTCACAGCGATCGGAAGTCGTGTTCAACTCAACGCGAGATCTCCTCCCCAAGTCGTGGATATGGGTGCCCGAACATCGCCGATATAGTCACCCCCTCTGGTTTATTCCCACCCCTTCAGCGAAAGAATTGGACATAACTTTCCGCACGGGTATCGGAATAGCTTATGTGACCACAATTCGGAATCGGCACTCCGAGACGGTCGACAAGGCGTGGTTTCGCGGAATTCCGTTCCGGAGCCAAAATTCCCCCCGGAGCGTGTGTAGTAGTACACCGACTGCCGTACGCTCCGGTCAGACGCGGATATTTATTCGCCCGGGGGTCGGAACCGCCCGCGAGGCCCCAATTCAGAATCGGCACTTCGACCCGGTCGGTAAATGATCGCATTCATAGATTTCCGGTTGGCGCCCAAATTCCTCTCCGGGAGCGCGGTCCCAGGCTGCTGATGCGATCGCATACGGACACCGCTTCGCTCAAACAGGCATAACTTATCGCTCGGTTATCAGAATCGCTTATAAACCCCAATTTGGAATCGGCACTCAGAGGCGCTCGACACCTCCGTATTGCCTCAGGCCATAAGACGTCGTTTCGGGGTTAAAAATCCTTCGTTTCGCACTCCGAAATTACGATTCTAGACGACGATCTCCCCTATTCTAATGTTTTTTTGGCAGTAGCGACTCCCTCGATTACGTGAATCACTGGCGGAGCCCACACGCAGAGCCGCCCAGTCACAGCGATCGGAAGTCATGTTCAACTCGACGCAAGATCTCCTCCCCAGGTCATGGATATGGGTGCCAGAACATTGCCGATATAGTCACCCCCTCCGGTTTATTCCCACCCCTTCAGCGAAAGAATTGAGAATAACTTTCCGTACGGGCATTGGAATCGCTTATGTGACCACAATTCGAAATCGGCACTCCGAGACGGTCGACAAGGCGCTGGTTTCACGGAATTCCGTTTCGGCGCCAAAATCCCCCCTGGAGCGTGTGTACTAGTACACCGACTGCCGTACCCTCCGGTCGGACGTGGATATTTATTCGCCCGGGGGTCGGAACTGCCCGCGAGGCCCCAATTCAGAATAGACACTTCGACCCGGTCGGTAAATGGTCGCATTCGGAGATTTCCGCCACGGCACCCAAATTCCTCTCCGGGAGCGCGGTCGCAGGCTGCCGATGCGATCGCATACGGACACCGCTTCGCTCAAACATGCATAACTTTTCGCTCTGTTATCGGAATCGCTTATAAGACCCCAATTCGGAATCGGCACTCAAAGTCGCTCGACGCCCCATTATTGCCTCAGGCCATAAGACATCGTATCGGGGTCGAAAATCTTTTGTTTCCTAAATTGCGATTCTAGCCAACGATCTCCCCTATTCCAAGGTTTTTTTGGCAGTAGCGACTCCCTCGATTACGCGAATTACTGGCAGAGCCACACGCGGAGCCGCCCAGTCACAGCGATCGGAAGTCATGTTCAACTCGACGCGAGATCTCCTCCCCAGGTCATGGATATGGGTGCCTGAACATCGCCGATATAGTCACCCCTCCGGTTTATTCCCACCCCTTCAGTGAAAGAATTGTGCATAACTTTCCGCACGGGCATCGGAATCGCTTATGTGACCACAATTTGGAATCGGCACTCCGAGACGGTCGACAAGGTGCTGGTTTCGCGGAATTCCGTTCCGGGGCAAAAATCCCCCCCGTAGCGTGTGTAGTAGTACACCGAATGCCGTACCCTCCGGTCGGACTTGGATATTTATTCGCCCAGGGGTTGGAACCGCCAGCGAGGCCCCAATTCAGAATCGGCACTTCGACCCGGTCGGTAAATGGTCGAATTCGGAGATTTCCTGCCTGGCGCCCAAATTTCTCTCCGGGAGCGCGGTCGCAGGCTGCCGATGCGATCGCATACGGACACCGCTTCGCTCAAATAGGAAAAACATTTCGCTCGGTTATCGGAATCGCTTATAGCACCCCAATTCGGAATCGGCACTCAGAGTCGCTCAATGCCCCCTTATTGCCTCAGGCCATAAGATGTCGTTTCGGGGTCCAAAATCCTTCGTTTCTCACTCCGAAATTGCGATTCTAGCCGACGATCCCCTATTCCAAGGCTTTTTGGCAAGTAGCGACTCCCGATTACGCGAATCATGGAGGAGCCCACCACGCGGGCCGACCAGTCACAGCGATCGGAAGTCGTGTTCAACTCGACGCGAGATCTCCCTCCAAGTCGTGGATATGGGTGCGGAACATCGCCGATATAGTACCCCCTTCGGTTTATTCCCACCCCTTCAGCGAAAGAATGGGCTTAACTATCCGCACGGGTATCGGAATAGCTTATTTGACCACAATTCGGAATCGGCACTCCGAGACGGTCGACAAGGCGCTGATTTCGCGGAATTCCGTTATGGGGCCAAAATTCCCTCCGGAGCGTGTGTACTAGTACACCGACTGCCGTACCCTCCGGTCGGACGCGGATATTTATTCGCCCGGGGGTCGGAGCCGCCCCTGAGGCCCCAATTCAGAATCGGTAATTCGACCGGTCGGTAAATGGTCGCATTCGGAGATGTCCAGCCCGGTGCCCATATTCTCTCCGGGAAGCGCGGTCCAGGCTGCCGATGCGATCGCATACGGAAACGCTTCGCTCAAAAACAGGCATAACTTTTCGCTCGGTATTTTCGGAATCGCTTATAAGACCTCAATTTGGAATCGGCATCAGAGGCGCTCGATGCCCCTAATTGCCTCAGGCCATAAGACGTCATTTCGGGGTCATAAATCTTTGTTCGCACTCCAAAATTGTGATTCTAGCCGACGATCTCCCCTATTCCAAGGTTTTTTTGGCAGTAGCGACTCCCTCGATTACGCGAATCACTGGCGGAGGACCACACGCGGAGCCACCCAGTCACAGCGATCAGAAGTCAGTTCAACTTGACGCGAGATCTCCTCCCCAGGTCATGGATATGGGTGCCCGAACATCACCGATATAGTCACCCCCTCCGGTTATTCCTACCCCTTCAGCGAAAGAATTGGGCATAACTTTCCGCACGGGCATCGGAATCAATTATCTGACCACAATTCGGAATCGGCACTCCGAGACGGTCGACAAGGCGTTGGTTACGCGGAATTCTGTTTCGGGGAAGAAATCCCCCCCGGAGAGTGTGTACTAGTACACCGACTGCCGTACCCTCCGGTCGGACGTGGATATTTATTCGCCCGAGGATCGGAACCGCCCGCGAGTCCCCAATTCAGAATAGGCACTTCGACCCGGTCGGTAAATGGTCGCATTCGGAGATTTCCGGCCCGGCGCCCAAATTCCTCTCCGGGAGCGCGGTCGCAGGCTGCCGATGCGATCGCATACGGACACCGCTTCGCTCAAACATGCATAACTTTTCGCTCGGTTATCGGAAACGTTATAAGAACCCAATTCAGAACGGCACTCAAAGTCGCTCGACGCCCCCTTATTGCCTTAGGCCATAGGACGTCATTTCGAAGTCGAAAACCTTCGTTTCGCACTCCGAAATTGCGATTCTAGCCGACGCTCTCCCCTATTCCAAGGTTTTTTGGCAGAGTGAGGACTCCCTCGATTACGCGAATCACTGGTGGAGCCCCAAGCGGAGCCGCCAGTACAGCGATCGGAAGTCATGTTCAACTGGATGCGAGATCTCCTCCCCGGTCATGGATATGGGTGCCTGAACATGGCCGATATAGTCACCCCCTCCGGTTTATTTCTACCCATTAGCGAAAGAATGGGCATAACTTCGCACGGGCATCGGAATCGCTATGTGACCACAATTCGGAATCGGCACACCGAGACGGTCGACAAGGTGCTGGTTTCGCGGAATTTTTGTCCAGAGCCAAATCCCCCACGTAGCGTGTGTACTAGTACACGACTGCCATACCCTCCGGTCAGACGTGGATATTTATTCGCCGGGGGTCGGAACCGCCCGCGAGGCCCCAATTCAGAATCGGCACTTCGACCCGGTCGGGAAATGGTCGTATTCGGAGATTTCCAGCCCGGCGCCCAAATTTCTCACCGGGAGCGCGGTCGCAGGCTGCCGATGCGATCACATACGGACTCCGCTTCGCTCAAACAGGAAAAACTTTTCGCTCGGTTATCGGAATACTTATAGACCCCAATTCGGAATCAGCACTCAGAGTCGCTCGACGGACCCTTATTGCCTCAGGCCAAAGACGTTTTTTCGGGGTCGAAAATCCTTCGTTTCGCACTCCAAATTCTCAAGCCGACGATCTCCTTTATTCCAAGACTTTTGGCAGTAGAGACTCCCTCGATTACGAGAATCACTGGCGGAGCCACAGCGGAGCGCCCCCAGTCACAGGGATCGGAAGTCGTGTTCAACTCGACGCGAGATCCTCCCCAAGTGTGGATTATGGGTGCCCGAACAATCGCCGATATAGTCACCCCCTCCGGTTATTCCCACCCTTCAGCGAAAAACAATTGGGCATAACTTCCGCACGGGTATCGGAATAGCTTATGTGACCACAATTCGGAATAGGCACTCCGAGACAGTCGACAAGGCGCTGGTTTTGCGGAATTTCGTTATGGGGCCAAAATTCCCTCCAGAGCGTGTGTACTAGTACACCGACTGTCGTACCCTCCGGTCGGACGTGGATATTTATTCGCCCGAGGGTCGGAACCGCCCGCGAGGCCCCAATTCAGAATCGGCACTTTGACCCGTTCGGTAAATGGTCGCATTCGGAGATTTCCTGCCCGGCGCCCAAATTTCTCTCCGGGAGCGCGGTCGCAGGCTGCCGATGCGATCGCATACGGACACCGCTTCGCTCAAATAGGAAAAACTTTTTGCTCGGTTATCGGAATCGCTTATAAGACCGCAATTTGAAATCGGCACTCAGAGTCGCACGACGCCCCCATATTGCCTCAGGCCATTAGACGTCGTTTTGGGGTCGAAAATCCTTCGTTTCGCACTCTGAAATTGCGATTCTAGCCGACGATCTCCCCTATTCCAAGGCTTTTTGGCAAGTAGCGACTCCCTCGATTACGCGAATCACTGGCGGAGCCCACACGCGGAGCCGACCAATCACACAGCGATCGGAAGTCTGTGTTCAACGCGACCCGAGAGATCTCTCCAAGTCGTGGATATGGGTGCCCAAACATCGCCGATATAGTCAACCCCTTCGGTTATTCACACCCTTCAGCGAAAGAATTGGGCATAAGATCAGCACGGGTATCGGAATAGCTTATGTGACCCAAGTCGGAATCGGCACTCCGAGACGGTATGGGGCCAAATTCCCTCGGAGCCATGTGTACTAGTACACCGACTGCGTCCCCTCGGTCGGACCGCGATATTTATTCTACCGGGGGTCGGAGCCGCCCGCGAGGCCCCAATTCAGAATCGGCACTTCGACCCTCGGAAATGGTCGCATTTGGAGATTTCCAGCCCGGGGCCCAAATTCTCTCCGGAAGCGCGGTCTCAGGCTGCGATGCGATCGCATACGGACACCGCTGCGCTCAAACAGGCATAATTTTCGCTCGGTTATCGGAATCGCTTATAAGACGGCAATTTGGATCGGCACTCAGAGGACGCTCGGATGCCCGATTATAGCCTCAGGCCATAAGACGTCGTTTCGGGTTGAAAATCGTTCGTTCGCCCCCAAAATTGGATTCTAGCCGACGATCTCCCCTATTCCAAGGTTTTTTTGGCAGTAGCGACTCCCTCGATTACGCAAATCACTAGTGGAGGCCACACGCGGAGCCGCCCAGTCATAGCGATCGGAAGTCATGTTCAACTCGACGCGAGATCTCCTCCCCAGGTCATGGATATGGATTGCCCGAACATCGCCGATATAGTCACCCACTCCGGTTTATTCCTACCCTTCAGCGAAAGAATTGGGCATAACTTCCGCACGGGCATCGGAATCGCTTATGTGACCACAATTCGGAATCGGCACTCCGAGACGGTCGACAAGGCGCTGGTTTCGCGGAATTCCGTTCGGGGCCAAAATCCCCCCGGAGCGTGTGTACTAGTACACCGACTGCCGTACCCTCGGTCGGACGTGAATTTATTCGACGAGGGTCGGAAACCACCGCGGGCCCCAATTCAGAATAGGCACTTCGACCCGGTCGTTTAATGGTCGCATTCGGAGATTTCCGGCCCGGCGAGCCAAATCCTCTCCGGGGAGCGGGTCGCAGGGCTGCCGCGATGTGATCGCATACGGACAACGCTTCGCTCAAACAGGCATAACTTTTCGCCGGTTATCGAAACGCTTATAAGACCCTAATCAGAATTGGCACTCAGGGCGCTCGACGCACCCTTATTGACTCAGGCCATAAGATGTCGGTTTCGGGGTCAAAAATCCTTTGTTTTGCACTCCGAAATTGCAATTCTAGCCGGTTGTCTCCCCTATTTCAAGGCTTTGGCAGTTAGTAGTAGCGACTCCCTCGATTATGCGATCACTGGCGGAGCCCACACACGGAGCGACAGTCACAGCGATCGGAAGTAGTGTTCGACTCGATGCGGATCTCCTCCGCAAGTCGGGGGATATGGGTGCCCGAACATCTCCGATATAGTCACCCTCCATCGGTTTTTCCCACCCTCCCGGCGACAGATTGGGCATAACTTCCGCACGTGTATCGGAATAGCTATGTGACCACAATTCGGAATCGGAACTCCGAGATGGTCGACAAGATGCTAGTTTGCGGAATTCCGTTCCGGGCCAAAATCCCCCCGTAGCGTGTGTACTAGTACACCGACTGCCGTACCTCCGGTCGGACATGGATATTTATTCGCTCGGGGGTCGGAACAGCCGCTGAGCCCCAATTCAGAATCGGACTTCGACCTGGTCGGTAAATGGTCGCATTCGAAGATTTCAGCAGGCCCATAAAACGTGTTTCGGGTCGATCGAAATCCTTCGTTTCGCACTCGAAATTGCGATTCTAGCCGAACGATCCCTATTCCAATGCTTTTTGGCCAGTAGCGACTCCCTCGATTATGCGAATCACTGGCGGAGCCCACACACGGAGCCGACCAGTCACAGAGATCGAAAGTCGTGTTAAACTCGACGCGAGATCTCATCCAAAAGTGTGGATATGGGTGCCGAACATCGCCGATATAGTCACCCCTCGGTTTATTCCCACCCTTCGGCAAAAGAATTGGGCAATACTTTCCGCACGGGTATCGGAATAGCTTATGTGACCACAATTGGAATCGGCACTCCGAAACGGTCGACAAGGCGCTGGTTTCGCGGAATTCCGTTATGGGGCCAAAATTCCCTCCGTAGCGTGTGTACTAGTACACG
>CM024753.1:210859511-210998773 GCA_014218235.1 Colocasia esculenta
CAGGCCATAAGAAGTCGTTTTAGGGTCAAAAAGCCTTCGTTTCGCACTCTAAAATTGCGATTCTAGCCGAAGATCTCCCCTATTCCAAGAATTTTTGGCAGTAGCGACTCTCTCGATTACGCGAATCGCTGACGGAGCCCACAAGTGGAGCCGCCCAGTCACAGCGATCGGAAGTCGTGTTCAACTCGACGTGAGATCTCCTCCCCTGGTCGTGGATATGGGTGCCCGAACATCGCCTTTATAGTCACCCCCTCCCGTTTATTCCCACCCCTTCAGCGAAAGAATTGGGCATAACTTTCCGCACGGGCATCGGAATCACTTATGTGACCACAATTCGGAATCGGCACTCTGAGCGGTCAACAAGGCGCTGGTTTCGCGGAATTCCGTTCCGGGGCCAAAATTCCCCCCGTAGCGTGTGTACTAGTACACCGACTGCCGTACCCTCCGGTCGGACGCGGATATTTATTCGCCCGGGGGTTGGAACCGCCCGCGAGGCCCCAATTCAGAATCGGCACTTCGACCCGGTCGGTAAATGGTCACATTCGAAGATTTCCGGCCCGGCGCCCAAATTCCTCTCCGGGAGCGCGGTCGCAGGCTGCCGATGCGATCGCATACGGACACCGCTTCGCTCAAACAGGCATAACTTTTCGCTCGGTTATCGGAATCGCTTATAAGACCCCAATTTGGAATCGGCACTCAGAGGCGCTCGACGTCTCCTTATTGCCTTAGGCCATAAGATGTCGTTTCGGGGTCAAAAATCCTTCGTTTCGCACTCCAAAATTGCGATTCTAGCCGACGATCTCCCATATTCCAAGGTTTTTTTAGCTGTAGCGACTCCCTCGATTACGCGAATCACTGGCGGAGCCCACACGCGGAGCAGCCCAGTCAAAGCGATCGGAAGTCGTGTTCAACTCGACGCGAGATCTCCTCCCCAGGTTGTGGATATGGGTGCCCGAACATCGCCGATATAGTCACCCCCTCCGGTTTATTCCCACCAGTTCAGCGAAAGAATTGGGCATAACTTTCCGCACGGGCATCGGAATCGCTAATGTGACCACAATTCGAAATCGACACTCCGAGACGGTCGATAAGGCGTTGGTTTCGCGGAATTTCGTTATGGGGCCAAAATTCCCCCTGTAGTATGTGTACTAGTACACCGACTGCCGTACCCTCCGGTCGGACGTGAATATTATTCGCCGGAGGTCGGAACCGCCCGCGAGGCCCCAATTCAGAATCGGCATTTCGACCGGGTCGGTAAATGGTCGCATTCGGAGATTTCCGGTGCGGCGCCCAAATTCCTCTCCGGGAGCGCGGTCGCAGGCTGCCGATGCAATCGCATACGGACACCGCTTCGCTCAAACAGGCATAACTTTTCGCTCGGTTATCGGAATCGCTTATAAGACCCCAATTTGGAATCGGCACTCAGAGGCGCTCGACGCCCCCTTATTGCTTAGGCCATAAGACGTCGTTTCGGGGTCGAAAATCTTTCGTTTCGGACTCTGAAATTGTGATTCTAGCCGACGATCTCCCCTATTCCAAGGTTTTTTTGTCAGTAGCGACTCCCTCGATTATGCGAATCGCTGGCGGAGCCCACACGCGGAGCCGCCCAGTCACAGCGATCGGAAGTCGTGTTCAACTCGACGCGAGATCTCCTCCCCTGGTCATGGATATGGGTGTCCGAACATCATCGATATAGTCACCCCCTCCGGTTTATTCCCACCCCTTCAGCGAAAAAATTGGGCATAACTTTCCGCACGGGCATCGGAATCGCTTATGTGACCACAATTCGGAATCGGCACACTGAGACGGTCGACAAGGCGCTGGTTTTGCGGAATTCCGTTTCAGGGTCAAAATCCCCCCCGTAGCGTGTGTACTAGTACACCGACTGCCGTACCCTCCGGTCGGACATGGATATTTATTCGCCGGGGGTCGGAACTGCCCGCGAGGCCCGAATTCAGAATCGGCACTTCGACCCGGTCGGTAAATGGTCGCATTCGGAGATTTCCGGCCCGGCGCCCAAATTCCTCTCCGGGAGTGCGGTCTATTTGAGATTAGTTTCACGAGATTCTGTTTCAAGATCTAAATTCCTCAACGAAGCGTGAATAATAAGTATACGATTCAATCAAATATCATACCCTTTCGGTAAAAACGTGAATATTTCTTCACCTGACGATCAAACCACTTGCGAGACCCTAATTTGAAATTGACACTTTGATCGGTCGTCACTAGATCAAATTCAGAGATTTTTACTTCTTTGCCCAAATTCTTCTTCGGAAGAGAGATTATAGACACACGATCTGGTTGAGTATGACAACACTTCGAGCAAACGGTCATTCACTCGGTTATAAGAATTGCTCATAAGACCACGATTTAGAATCGACACTCTTAGGTGCTCGACACCCCTTACTGTCTCTAATAGTAAAACATCATTTTTTATTCAAAAATATTTTATTTCTCTATATGAAATTATAATTCTAGTAACTGTTCTCCATGTTTAGAAAGTTTTTAGCAAAAAAACGTGCGTAACATTTTTTTTCGATTATACGAATTATTTATGAAATCACAATTCAAAGTCGATCTATCACAAGGGTCGAAAATTGTGGTCATGTCGACACAAGAATTTCTCTTAAGATCATAAATATAAATACACGACCATCGATGGTATATTCATCCCTTCTGACTTATTATCATCCCTTTAGTAAAAATGGTCAAAATTTTTCACTCGATTATCGAAATCATTTATAAGACCACAATTCGGAATCAACACTCTGAGACTATCAACGTGAGACTAGTTTTACAAGATCTATTCTAAAATCCAAATTTATCCCCGGTGCATAAATATAATACACGATTCGATCGATTATCACACATATTCAATAAAACTTGAATATTTCTTCGCCTGACGATCTAGACTACTTGCGAGATCCCAATTCAAAATTGACACTTTGAGTCAATTAGAACTAAGTCATATTTAAATATTTTGTTCGATTATCGAAATCATTTATAAGATTATAGTTCGAAATCAACGCTCCAAAATAGATCGACAAACTCTGACTCATTTTGCTCTAAAAAAATTGAACTTTTAAGCCACTTTTCCTGAGCTCTTTTGTGAATTTGCTCAACCCTCCTCCCAGTAGCAGCAAGAAAATGAAAGCAAGCACAAAGTTTGGTGAACTATCAGAGGAAAAGGGCATTCCTTTGTTTCAACCTCTTTCATGAGTGCTGGGAAAGAGAAATGCTAGCTGCACTATCTGTGCGGACCTCAGCCAACAAAAGCATTTAAAACTCTTAAATACTCTTACATTATTCTCCATAAAATTACATGTCATCTTAAGAGTGACAAAAAATAAGTTAAGAGTGACAAATAATCAACTAATAGACACAACTAGCTATACATCTTAAATGCTCTCACATATTTCCCATAAAGTTATTAGTCATCTTATCTCACTACAAGTGGCCAAAAATAAATTAATAGTGACAAATAACTAATTAAGGAGATAAATAACTATACATCTCAAACAACAAGAGAAATGGCTATGCATCTCAAACAGAAATATTAAATACTTTTACATTATTCTTCATAAAGTTATGGGCAAATTAATTAGGAGTCTCTGACAGTAATTGAGAGGTCCTTGCTGTAACATAATTTAACATATGTTGTAACAAAAGATAACACTTACTGTAATAAATTACAGTTCTGTCAAGGACTAGAAAATAAATCAAACATTTGACAGGGACTCCTAATTAATTTGTCCTAAAGTTATTTGTAACTCAGCTTATTAAATATGACAAATACCAAGTTAAGAGTAACAAATGACTAACTAAATGAGACAAATATTTGACTGAGGAGGGCAAATAGCTTTTTATATTGAGAACGTAGATCTACATATTAAAAAAAAAAGAGGAGAAAAAGATAGTGGGATCCACGCACTGAACACGTTTTTACCCAGCTACCCAACTAATAAGCATTTTTTGTTGGGAAAACAATAAAATCAATATTGCAAATTGCAACGGCAGAAAGATCATAACTTGCACTGAATAAGAAGGTGGTATTTATGAATACAATCATCCAAACTACAAAATTTGTGTAAGATTAGAGGAAAATCAAAATGCAGAGCCTCCACCTTTAGTCTTTCCAAGCAACACATCTTTTGCCTCGTTAATCTTGGAGGCAAGATAGTGGCTTCCCCCTGCATCTGGATGGTTGGCCACCATTACTCTCCTATGTGCTTCTTTGATCTTTTCTTCGGTGACATTTTCCCTGATAAAGATAAACAGTTGAGACTTGAGGAGATGAAGAGAGTGTAGCTTTAAAATCAGAGGAAGTTTCATCATACGTTTGGATTATCGCAGCAGCAAAAAAGGAAAACAAAACAAAACACTTTTCCTTCGAGGTCCCTGCTGCAAAGTCGCAGGCACTGTTCATAAGAATTGAAAACCCCAATCCTCATGTTTGATCCAGGACATCCCCACCGTAGCACCATCCCTCCCATCCACCCAGTTACCAACTGAATTATACTCAGTTGGTAAGAAAACCCAGTGGCAGATGATTAATGACAGATCCATTCATCTGAGTTAACAAGACTCTTAGATTGGAGGGGCGAAATAAACTTAACCTTCATCAGTTTATGATCTTTACCAATACCAGTTAAAATGGACATGCAGATATTTGCTGCAGTATATCGTTGCATATCTTATAATCTCAATAGCTGAAAACAAAATGATTGAATATTGCATCAAAAGCATGCTGGTATCATTATCATTATGTCATAAACACCCGATGGTATTCAATGCCCAGGATGTCTATTACAAAGAACAACATCACCAGGTGCTGAAAGGGGGAAATTTTGAAAGGCGAGTTTAAGAGCTTATGTTCCATTTCTCATATCCGTAAGGAGCACAACAGGAAGTGGGTGGCGCTGATATCAAAGTCATAATTGAAGACATTTGACACAAACAGAACAAAAATGCCTCAGATAGAACCTTTTTGTCAATCAAACTTTTAATTTAAGGACCTTTAGGAAACATGACAACGAGGCCAAGAAAACAGAAGACGGATGCCAACACTGCATGTACCTCAAAATGTGGAAGCCTGGAAGGTGAGAAGTGAGTAAATCAGACAAAGAATAAAAGCCACAGATAAGTATTGTAATGCTGCTGCTTATTTTCTATGGTTGTCCTCGCTTTCTATTACTTAGGATTGTAAGAGACACTTTCCTCTTACAGAGGACCAACAATATATTTACAGTTTAAAATTCTACGGCAATTTTTTCAGATAATTTGCAGGCACAAGGTTGCAGTTTCTATAAGTATGGAACAGCTACGCAGTGCCTATATGTAAATTATGCCTACCTGACGCCAAGAATAAGAGCAGCCTCCCTTCTGGTCATTGTAGGTTGGAAGCCGCCGTCATAGAACTTGCGCATTCGTTGGACAGCCGGGCGAGCCTTGTATGCATTCCAAGCTTGTATCCCATATCTGCTCGCAAGGGCAGCAGCAGCTACTGCGATACCTGCTAAAAGTGGTGTAGCCTGCATGCATTTGGAGTACTAAGAGCTGAGACAAATACGAAGTTTGAAGATGATACGCAGAACAACCCATAAACACTGCACGACGTGCACATGAATGTAGGGAATTGCATCATCCCTTTCCCAGTCAAGAGTTCCAAGTTCGAAGGTCAAGGAACTGGACATTTCCAACTCCAACCCCACTCTCACGGTGCGAAGAGCTGCAGACGCGGACTACAAAAAGGACACGAAGAAACCAAAAAGCCTCTGGTAGATGCAAAAACGAGCTCAAAACAGAATAAAAAGCATCCATAAGAAGATGAAGCACCCGCAAGATTCCATTTTTCTAGTAAAATCCGTGGTTTATAGATGAGAAATCAGGTGCCCAGGTGCAGATTCTTTGTCATGCACCACATCACACCTGCAGATTACAAGAGGTACACCCGAAGGGCTTTGCCGACGACAAAAAGAGAAACCTTGGGAGACGTGAACGGAAATGGGGGAAAAGAACATATAGTTGGAGAGCTCACCATCCAAGAGAGGCCCTTTGGAGGAGAGGATGTTGGGGCATCCGAAGGGGGTGAACACTCTCGCCGCCGCAAGACGCCGGAATCTCTACAAGGTGGTCGGGTTTTAGCTGCTTCCCCCCCTCCGTTTGGCGTTTTTTCTCCCGCAGCTAGGGATTTCTCTCCGGCGACTCCGCTGTGATTCCCGTGTCCCGTGTCCGTGCCTCTGGAGACCCTCTAATTGGGCCGGACGATCCACGCCAAAACGGGTCTTCGGGTCCAGTATTCGACCCGTTTGGGTTGTAATTCCACAGTCTTGAGCATATCCGTTTACTGACGATGGACCACTACATTTTCATGTAAAAAAAAAAAGAACCGCTTTGTGCACGGCTCGCCGTGCAAATTATTTGCACGGCCGCCGCGCCATCCCGCACCCACATGGGGCGTGGGCGTGCCCACATGCGGGGATGGGGCGCACCCGGGGCGCGGGATGACGCGGCCGGCCGTGCAAATTATTTGCACGGCCAGCCGTGCAACTGGCATTTTTCAAAAAAAAATTCATCTGCAAAAATTTGAACTCCATCTGTAATTTTTGGATTTTGACCATGTTCGAGCCAAAATATCACATCACATTTGTTGTGGTTAAATTTAGATGATATTAGAATTGAACTAGCATTGTAAACAAAAAAATAGAATTGAACTAGATTCCATTTTCACTAATCCATGATTTAATATGATTTGCATTGGATGTCATATTGAAGAGAGAAATTTTCTATCCGGATTGCGTGTGGACGGATATCATCTGTCTCAAATGCATGCATATAAAATTTATAAAAGTCACATCACTTACGAGTTTTATCCGCTTATGTATGGGGTATGAAATTAGAAAACTTTTTTCTCTTAAAAGAATAAGAACCCTTCGTCTTGTTGGAAGTTGAGAAAGAATGGGATGTACTTGAATCTAACAATGATCTTGCATGTTCCATCATGGAGAGAGAGAGGAGAGTTGTTTGGAATTGAACAAAATTGTGGCACACATCTTCCGTGTGTCTATCTTTTGTGAATAATTTTTATTTACAAAATTATGTTAATTTTGGGTTGCGAATTATTCAAAGTTTATATATCGATATGTAAGAAAAACATCACAATTAACATGATTATTTAAACATGAATAATAATAGTAGATGATGCTTCACATTATGACATTATATACAAGTAAGGATGTCAATGATAACCAATAACTCGGTAATCGTCTGTTTCATTAGCTTAACGAATAGTAAACAAATACTTCTTTTCCACCGATAAATTATCGGATGCGAATACAGATATATCTAATATCTTAATAAATATAGAAATGGATACACCCCATATCAAATTCGTATCCGTTTGTTATCGTTATATATATATATATAATATATATATATATATATAGAGTGATGCTGCGGTATGGTGGTGCGGCACTGCCGTACCGCAGCCAGCACCGTCAGATCTCAATCTGATGGTGCGTTTAAAAAAAAAACGGGTCGTGCCGTTTCGCGCACCGACCCGCGTGGGAGCCGTTGGATCCGGGATCCAACGGCTCCCCTCTCTCTGTATATATATTATCCCTTAGATTTAGATCAAAGGTTAGATATCAAAAGTTTGCTCTAATCCATAGGATTTATTACAGTGCCCCCAATACCCAATACATATTTTCCCCTCCGACATGAGAGTCTTTGTAAAGAATCTTATTAATATTTTTTATAGTCCACACATTTCACATGAGCCCCTACAGTGCAACAACCCAACGCAATTGGCTTTCCCAATTTCCATTTCTCACGAAGACAAGCTCCTCTCTCTCAGCTTCTTTGATTTCTCTTGACCTCCTATCTCCTCTCTTTTGGACCTCCCTACGGTCAGCACTTCTGATTTGCTCGCCATCCCAATGACTTCTCTCGGCCTCCTCTCTCTTGTTTGGGCCTCCACACGCGGTATGTTCTCTCCTCTCTCTCTCTCTCCTTTGGGCCCTTTCTCTTTTCTCCCTCCAATTTACAACACAATGTGTAGATAGTGGCAATGCGGCTGATGGTGGCGTGGCAACACAGTGGATGGTGGTGCAGGGGCCTAGTTCCCACCGCAACCTCCTCTCTCTTTGCTCTTGACCTCCTCTATCATCTTTCTCGACCTCCTCTCTCTATTAAGCCTCTTCGAAGGTTGAGCGGAGCCTACTCTCTCCTCTCTTTCTAGCAACGCAATGTACGACAGCACGATAGACGATGATACGATGTTAATTTTGTTCTATATATGTGTGGTGGTGTATTCCTGTTTGGGCCGGAGCCAAACGGGCCTCCACTAGAGAGAGTAGGGAAGACGATCGCTGGTGAGGACGAACGCCTGCAAAACCAGAAGAGATCAGGGGCCCGGTGAAGACCGGGGAAACCCTCCGATGCCTAAGTCAGTGGAGAGCTTGAAAGGCAGGGGGTTTCAGAATGCAAGAATATGTTCGCGTGAGGAAGAGAACGTACATTTGCATGGTACTGTACCTATGTCTTTTATAGGTCGGCGCAAGGCCAACGTGCGTAACGTAAGGTGGATCGTGCCTGAAAAGGCGCCATGATGGACGCGCATAACGGGAGGAGTTCGCTCATGTGTCCCGTTGGGCTGCCAGATAGTTCGTGCCTCTTGATGGTGGAGTACGTGGCCTGGGATGGTTACAACTGCGCCGTGAGCCAGAGAACCTGCTCGGAACCCTTTGGAGATACTTTCCGAGCAGGTGACCCACACAGGGGCTCGAACAAGCTGTTCGGTGGTATCCAGGGTTGTTCCGCGCAGCAGGGTTACTGTTCCTGTTCAGAAGCCGCCGGCTGACGAGCTCGGCAGTGCTTAGCCAAGGATGACCGGAGTGTGGGGTCTCCTTTCATCAGATCCGTACGGCGGCGAGGGATCGTTTGAGGGGGCCACGTCCGAAAGGGAAGACGTTGATGGGCCTTGAGGTAATGGGCCTTGACGTGATGGGCCTTGACTGATGGGCCTAGGTGGCGGAAAACACCCACACACTTGCCCCCCACGCCTTCAAGTGGCTCGGAAGCCGGAGCGCTTGAGGGCGGGGACCTGCTCGGGTGTCATCTCCGCAATAAATGCGGTATCGCCCCCGGAGATCCGAACAGACCTGTAGCGACGCCATCGTAGAGGGGTTTACCTCGAACACAGGGTTTTCATGATGACCACGTGGGTCGTGTCAAGCCCAGAACGTCACACGCCAAGCCCGAACGGTCACCCGCGGGTCACTTGAGAGGAGACTTGGAGTGGAGGGAAACGCAGTTTCCAGCCATGCTTCGAATTTCGCGCCTCACCTTCCTTATAAGGAAGGGGAGGGGGTGAGAGAGGGGTCTACGCCTCCGAAAGATTTTCCAGAGTCCACAGCTCCCCAAGCCGCTCGCCTCCTACTCCTTCGAGCTTCCCTCCACTCCTGCTCTCCTTCTTCTTCTTGCGCTGTGTTCTCCACTTTCTGGTGATGGCCTAGAAGGGAAAGAAGATCGTCGAAGCCAGCGGGATGACGCCGGTGGCAGCGAAAGCGGCGAAGTATCGGAGCTTCGAGGGTCTTCGAGAGCGTTTTTGGATAGGTGAGGAGTACGACATCGTCCTGATGCGCGAGGACGAGTCGTATCTAACCTTGAAACCGGGGTGCTTCGTGCTCTCGCTGGACCTGCTAGAGGCTGGTCTCCGGCTGCCGATGCCGGAGATTGCAAAGGAGCTACTCCGGAGTTGGAAAGTGGCGCCAATTCAGCTGACGCCCAACTCGTGGAGGACGATCTTCGTCTTCTGCATCATATGTAGGAAGAAGAAGATCGAAGTGACTGCGGATATCTTCCGAAATCACTTCAGCCTGGCGTGCTCCCGCAGTCCGGGATGGGGATCGTGTACGTAAAAAACCGTACAAACCGGATGCGGATCAACTTCTCGCCCCGACTGTCCAACAACAAGGGTTGGACAGGGCGCCTCTTCTCCGTGGGGGACGACAACAAGGAGCGAACATCCCTGAGTGGGATTCCCCATGAGGGTGGTGGAGCCCTGAGGAGGGCGGACATGCCCCCCTTCTTGATCAGGGAGACAGCCGCGGCCTCCTAGTTGCTGAACACGGTTGGGGTGAACCACGCCGAGGGGTACTTGACTGAGTACAAGCTTGTGAAATGCAAGCTTAGCCGCGCCTGGTGGATGTCTGCTATGGCTTTTCGTCTTTCCCCACACACTGGGTTAACTAATTTCTTCTGCTTAGACGACGATGAAGAATAGGCTGGGGACCAGAAGGAGATGGCTGGCTCCGAGACGATCCCCGTTAGCCTTTGCACAATAAGGCTGGACGGGAAGGCTCCGCGAAGGGGTCCGCGCAGCGCAGGCAGGGAAACCTAACGGACCGTGAAAAAGGCAACGCAACGCAGAGGCTCCTTCTCTCCCTCACGAAGAGGAAGGAAAGCGCAAGGCGGCTTGAGTATGGGGGCCGCTGGGGGCCCTGAAGAGGGGTGTCCGCCGAGCCCGAGTTCGCAAAAAGAAGAGATGACGAAGCAATTCGATGCCGCACGTTGGAGCGCCAGTAGTGCGGAGGAAGAAGCTAGGAGATCTTTGAGCCTGTGCTCGAAGATCCCGCCAGCGTACGGGGACGTCCGAGGAGAGGGCGTCCGCAACTCCAGCTGCAGATCGCTCGGAGGCGGTCATGAAGATGTCCGCCGAGCTGGGCCTTATTATGGTCAGCGATGAATCGGACCGCTCCGAAGGGCGGGCGAAGTCGCCGGTGCGCGAGACCCAAGAGGTCCTGCCCGGTGAAGGGAGCGCCGAGCAGGATGGCGCGCCAGACGAGGGTGCGCAGCATGGTGCTGAGGACGGGGCGGTCGCCACAGACCTCACTCCTGCACCAGCGGCTATTTGCGGTTCTGGCGAGGCAGTTCTTCCGAGGGGGGATATTCTGCAAGGAAGTGGAGACATCCTGCCCCCCATGCCCCCCACCTCGGTGATCACCGAAGGCCGCGTAGTCGGCGAGGATGCAGCCGAGGTGATTGCTGAGGATCTTGTAGTCGGCGAGAGTGCAGCCGTCTTCGGGGAGAAGAGCACTCAACCTCTTGGAGGTGCCGAGGAGGGCCGTGCAGCAGCCCTTGCAGCCTCCGCTACCGATGACGGTGGGGAGGTGTGGCCGGCGACAAGGCAGGAGGCCGTTGGGGCGGGTCGAGCTTCGGATTCGACGAGCGTTGTTGCCATAACCTCCAGGTCGGCCCCCGAAAGACCTTGTGATTGATGCCGCCTCGATCTCGCCTGCCACTGCTGCGGCTGGGGACGAGAGCTCCGGGACGATGATAGCCTCTAACGAAGTGCTGCACCGGAGACCAGTGCCCTCAGTGGCGGCGCTGGGGCAACGCTTCGACGTGTTGAAATGTCGCCACGAAGCTGCCCCCCAGCCTTACTGCTTCGTACCTCGAACGCCTAGCAAGGTGCCAGGACCTTCCTGCCGAGAAGACTCTGGAGAGGACAACAGAAGAATATCACCCCGAGGACCAGGATGATGATGTGGCGAGCGACGTCGATCTGGAGGCTCTTGTGGATGGAATATCCACATCGCTGGGCGTTCTAAAGGCTCTGGCTGCTCGGTCCCGGAAGCAGAAATATCTGTATGAAGCGCAGTCGGCTTTCTGCAGGGATCTCACGGCGGAACATAAAGCTCGCGAGGCAGATTTGGAGGAGGTGAAGAACCTCAAGACTGCCCTTCAAACCTCGGAGTTGAATGTCGCCATGGCCCGGGCCGAGAAGGATGCCCTGGCCAAGGTGGTCTCAGATGCCGGGGTCCGTGCCGTGACGGATTACAAGGCCGGCTCTGAATACAAGGAGGAATTGGAGCAGTATGGGGCCCGCTGCTATAGAGTGGGTCTTAACGCTGGGAGGGACTTCGGAGAGCGTTTATCCTGAGTCGAGCGCGCCCAAGAAGCCTTCGAGGCCGCTGTTCGGGAGTGCCGGCGCCGCACCAATGACGCCCGCTTGGATGATGTGCGCTTCGCGCAATTCCAATCTGGGCGGATGCTTCCTTCGGATGAAGGTGCTGGCCCTTCCGAACAGGCTCCTTAGTTTTCTTCTGCTCCATGTCCCTCTTATATTCTCCTTTTGTAACCGCGGCCAAGAAGGGCCTGCTTGTAAGCACAAAACTTCTTGTAAATGAAATCTTATGCCCATGTGTTTGTCTATAGCTTCACTCTTCTCTATCTTCTCCCCTTTTATAATTGTTCCTGCTCGGATCGGAATCCGCTAGGCTCCATAAGCATTGCATGTAAAACGCAGATCGTTTGAACCATAACAGAGACTCCGATCAGGTGTATATGCTAAATGCTTGTGGAGCAACAGGAGTAGGGAGAAAAGAGGTAGGAGGCTGACAAAAAGGCTTTTATAAATGATAAGCCTTAAGGTTTGACACATGTCAAGTCCTGGGTATGGCTTCGCCACTAGGAGTAGTTAGCTTATATGAGCCTTTTCCGAGGACGTGGGTGACCTGATAAGGTCCTTCCCATTTGATGGCAAGCTTGCCGACTGCTCTTCGGGGATCCGAAGCAGAACAGCGACGCAGAACCAAATCTCCCACATTGAACCGCCTTTCCCGAACTCGCGCATTATAGTATTGTGCGAGTCGTTGCTGATAAGAAACGAGGCGAATGCTGGCGTCGCTTTGTCGTTCGCCCAGCATGTCCAAGTTCTCTCGAAGAGCACAGTTATTAGCGGCTTCATCGAAGTGGGTTGTTCGGATGGTTGAAAGGGCAACTTCTAGAGGTACAACTGCTTCTGAACCGTAGGCCAAGTGGAAAGGTGTTTCCCCTGTGGCTACCCGAGCAGTTGTCCTGTGACACCAAAGGACGTTTGGGAGCTCGTCGATCCACGATCCACCTGCAGCCTCCACTCTCATGCGGATCCCGTGCAGCAGTGTTCGGTTGGCGTTTTCGACCAAACCGTTTGCTTGGGGATGAGCCACGGAGGTGAAGTGGTTGTAGATCCCGAGCTCGGCGCACTTCTGCTTGAAGAAGGTGCTGTCGAACTGTTTCCCGTTGTCAGACGTAATCACCCTTGGGACGCCAAACCTGCAGAGAAGGTTCTTCCATACGAACTTCCATGCGGCTTGTTCGGTGATTGTGGCAACAGGTTCGGCCTCGATCCACTTGGTGAAGTAGTCGATGGCCACGAGAGAAACTTCTTCCGCCCTGGGCCTCTGGAAGGGACCCAAGATATCAATGCCCCACCTGGCGAAAGGGCGTGGCTCGAACAGGCTGTGAAGCTGTTTGGCAGCTGTTGATGAGTTCTCCGAACTTTTGGCATTCTGGACATTTCCTGACAAAGGACATGCAGTCCTTCTGAAGAGAAGGCCACCAGAACCCTGCTCGGATGATGCTGCGCGCTAGCGTTCTGCCCCCCAGGTGGCTTCCGCACAGCCCCTCGTGAACTTCTTCTGTGGCCGTGGGGCCTCCTCAGGATTGAGGCAACGCAGAAGAGGTCTAGCAAGGAACCGTCGGTACAGTTTGCCTTCTACGAGGGTGAAGTGTTGAGCGCGCATTCTGACTTTCCGAGCTTCGCCCTGTTCGGGCGGCAGCTCGCCGCAGAGTAAGTACGCTAAGAGAGGGTCCACCCAACTCGGAGTTGGTGGGCCCATTTCTATGGCAGCTACTTCAGCCTCCGTGCTCGGTAAGACAAGCTCTTCAATAAACACAGAGCGGGAAGGGGCGAAGTCACCTGAAGACGCCAATTTGGCCAGTGCATCAGCTCGCGCGTTCTGCTCCCGTGGAACATGTATAACTTCGAAGTATACGAGGCCCTCTGTCTGACTCTTGACCTGTTGGAGGTATTGAGCCATGCGGGTTCCCTTGCTCCGAACTGTCCGCCTACTTGGCTGGCAACCAGCTGAGAGTCACTAAAGACTCTAAGCCGAATGCTCCAAGATGCCTAGCCATGCGGATACCGGACAACAAAGCTTCATATTCGGCTACGTTGTTGGAGGCCGGAAAGCGGAAACGGGGGCGTACTGGAACTCTAACCCCTCAGGGAGGTGAGGACCAAACCTGCCCCGCTTCCGGTGACACAAGAGGATCCGTCAACATAAAGCTCCCATGGGGGCTCGTTTGCCAACGGTGGATCCTGCTCGGCTCGGAAGGGTACATTCCGCCACGAAGTCCGCCAGCGCCTGCGCTTTGATCGCCGTCCTCGGTCGAAAGCTAATGTCAAACTCACCAAGCTCTATCGCCCACTTAACCAACCTGCGGAAGCCTCCGGCCGCTGAAGGATGGATTTCAGCGGTTGATCGGTTAGAACTGTAACGGAATGGGCCTGAAAAGGGCCTAAGCTTCCGCGCAGCTGTGACGAGAGCAAGGGCGAGTTTTTCTGCCCTGGGGTACCTCCTTTCAGCTTCTTAGAGGACCCTGCTGATGTAGTATACAGGGTGCTGCGCCGCTCCAACTTCTCTGATTAAGACCGCACTGATGGAGTGTTCGGTGACCGAAAGGTACACGAACAGAGGTTCTCCGAGCACAGGCTTTGAGAGAACAGGAGGGGCTTCCAAATATGCCTTCAGCTCGGTGAAGGCAGCTTCGCATCGTCAGTCCACCGTACTTGCCCCCCTTGCTTCGAGGAGCTTTTAGGGCCTCGGACAACTTGAAGAAGTTAAAACTCCTTTCTGCTGCTCGGGACATGAACCGATTCAGTGCCGCAAGACGCCCCGTCAGCGCTGGACGTCGCGCACTGTCTTTGGACTGCTCATCTCAAGCACGGCTTGTATTTTTTTCGGGTTCGCCTCTATTCCTCTGTTTGACACGAGGAACCCGAGGAACTTACCCTACCGAACACCAAACGTGCACTTGGCAGGATTGAGCTTCATATTATACCTTCGCAGATTTGCGAAGGTTTCCTGGAGGTCGGCAATGTGGTCATTACTCGGAAGTGTCTTGACCAGCATGTCATCAACATAGACCTCCATGTTGCGCCCGATCTGCTGCTCGAACATCTTGTTGACCAGCCGCTGGTAAGTCGCGCCTGCATTCTTCAGACCAAAAGGCATTCTGGTGAAACAGTATAAGCCTAGGTCTGTAACGAACGTCGTGGCGTCTTGATCCGGGGGATGCATGCTGATCTGGTGGTAACCAGAGTAGGCATCCAAAAATCTGAGAAGCTCGTGCCCGGAAGTAGCGTCCACCAGCTGATCAATGCGCGGCAGAGGGAAGTTGTCCTTGGGCGTTGCCTTATTGAGATCTTTGTAATCCACGCACACACGCCACTTGCCGTTGGCCTTGCGTACGAGGACCACGTTGGAGATCCATCTTGGATATTGGGCTTCTCGGAGGAGCCCAACGGTTCGGCTTTTGACCACGTGATCCTGAATCACGGTCTGCCGTTCTCGGTTCACAGGTCGCCTCCTTTGTTGCACTGGCGGGATCCGGGGATCCAGCCGGAGGCGATGAACCATGACCTCCGGGGGAATGCCTGAAGCTCATCATCAGACCAAGCGAACACGTCCAAATTGGCCAGCAGGAAGGCTATGTAGCGCTGCTGCTCGGCCTCTATCAACAAGGCACCAATGTACAAAATGTGTTCGGGATCTTCGTCCACCCGAATGGGGATTAAGTCTTCCGCAGGCGTCCCTCGGCTGGTGGAAGGCTGATCGGAGGTTGGAGGGGCTGTATCAGCGAGTGGTTGCTTGTCCCTTAAGGAGAGGACATAGCAACGACGAGACTCGCGTTGACAGCCGAGCACTTCTCCCACTCCGCTTGGGGTAGGAAACTTCATCTTCTGATGGAGTGACGAAGGTACTGCTTTGATACGCCCGATCAGACCTCTGCCAAGGATAGCATTGTATCCAGGCATGTTGTTGATGACCAGGAAGTCAACAATTTTGGTCACAGCCTTCGGAGCTGTTCCCAAGGTGATCGGAAGGCGAATCCTTCCCATGGGCTGGACCGAAACTCCCGAAAAGCCGAACAATGGCGAATTTACAGGGGTGAGTTGATCGGCCCGCAGACCCATGAGGACAAAACAGTCGTAAGCCAAGACATCGGGGGCGCTTCCATTATCTACCAGAATCCGGCGCACATTACAGTGGTTGATGGTGGCCGAAATGACCAACGCATCAGTATGTGGGGTCGTAACCCCTACAAGATCTTCGTCCGAGAAGGTTATAGCCTCCTCGGGTGGTGCGCGTGCAGGACTGGCAGGGTATGGGGCCGACCGAACAGCCGAAGGCCTGTCTACGACATGCACTCGCCTTGCGTAATCGCGTCGACTTCGAGTGCTTTCTCCGCCCGTGCCAAAGCCTCCTGCGATCACGTTGATCTCCTGCCCATTGGGCTCGTTGTTGATCGGTTGCTCGGAGTGCGATCTCGGCGTCGGGGGCGCTCTTCGTTCCGGCGCACGAACCGTCCAAGTAGCCACGCTTGATAAGGTCTTCAATTTCGTCCTTAAGCTGGCGGCACTCGGAGGTGTCGTGGCCGTGGTCGCGGTGAAAGCGACAGTATTTATTTTGATCGCGCTTCCGGGGGTCGGAGCGCATTCTTTGTGGCCACCGAACAAATGCCTCATTCCTGATCTCTGCCAGGATCTGTTCGGGAGCCACGGTGAGGGGGTGTAGTTGGTGAAGGGCGCGGACGCGCGAGAATCGCCATTGCGCCGTCCCTTCTTCCGATCTCGGTTGGAACCGTTGTCGGAAGGCCTCTTCTTGTCTGACTGCTCCCATGCTCGGCCCTGCTCGCCGCCAGGCTCTCCTCGCAAGCTGCATGGCGCTGTGCGATGGAGAGTAGTTCGGCGAGGGTGGCAGGTTGCTGGACGCCGAGGGTCCTCTGCAAAAAGCCATCGCGAGTGCCCTGGATGAGGGCACTGGTTGCCAGAGGGACGTCCAGACGCGAGATGCGAAGCGCCTCTGTTCGGAACCTCTTGACGAAGTCCCAGAGTGCCTCGCCTTTCTTCTGGCGCACAGCCAGAAGAGAAGCCGCCGTTCGCGGCTGCGACCTCCCCCGCCAAGGAAGTTGTCCCTGAAGGACTTCTTCAGTTGGCGAAAGAGGTGATGGAGCCCGCAAGGAGGGTTTCAAACCAGGCCCTGGCGGTCTCTTTGAGTGTTGCAGGAAGGCCTGCATTTAGCCGCGTCTGATGCTCCGTGGAACACCATGTGCGACTCGAAGCCGTGGATGTGGTCGGCCGGTCGGTCGTGCCGTCGTAGGGCGATGGTGGGTAGAGGGAGCTTGGAGGAGACTTGGGCCTCCAAGATCTCCCTGCTGAAAGGGGAGCGGAAGTCCAAGTCATCCTCCGCTGGAGCTTCCCCTCCGCCCGCTGGACCATCGCGTCCATACGGCGCTCCGATCGACCACGCGCTTGAGGCGCCTGGCGAGCTCCTGCTCGGAGTTGGCGGGGCCCCCGTCCAGAGGCGTGGGAGTTGCCTCCCACGACTGATCGCGGCGGACGGGGGGAGACAATAGAGCGGCGAGGCGAACGCCCGCGGCGCTCTGGTGCCCCGCTCCTCCGACGGGCCCGGAGGGACCGCGCGGCGACCCCGCCTGCTGCTCCTGAGGCCTGGGGGATGCGGGAGCGGCGATGCGACGATTCAGCCTGCCGCTCGCGCGAAGGAAACCACCGGGGCCGCTGCTCCCGCCAACTGGGCCTACAGGGCGAGGCAGATGCCCGTCAACTGCTGCATTTGCCCCCGAAGCTCTGCTACTTCGAGGGCAGTTGCAGGTGCGGCAGTCGTTGGTGCTGGGACGTCGTGGTTTGCGCCGGCGGTGGCGACGGCGACGTCACCAGGGGGGGATCGGCGACGGGAATCCCCTCGCGACTGGCGAGACCTCGTCGCCCTGCTTCCTACGTTCTGGTATGAGGACCGTCCTCAGCCATGGCAGCGTCATTCCCACAGACGGCGCCAAATGTGGTGGTGTATTCCTATTTGGGCCGGAGCCAAACGGGCCTCCACTAGAGAGAGTAGGGAAGACGATCGCTGGTGAGGACGAACGCCTGCAAAACCAGAAGAGGATCAGGGGGCCCGGTGAAGACCGGGGAAACCCTCCGATGCCTAAGTCAGTGGAGAGCTTGAAAGGCAGGGGGTTTCGGAATGCAAGAATATGTTCGCGTGAGGAAGAGAACGTACCTTTGCATGGTACTGTACCTATGTCTTTTATAGGAGTCGGCGCCAAGGCCAACGTGCGTAACGTAAGGTGGATCGTGCATGAAAAGGCGCCATGATGGACGCGCATAATGGGAGGAGTTACGCGCTCATGTGCCCGTTGGGCTGCCAGGCAGTTCGTGCCTCTTGATGGTGGAGTACGTGGCCTGGGACGGTTACAACCGCGCCGTGAGCCATAGAACTTGCTCGGAACCCTTTGGAGATACTTTCCGAGCAGGTGACCCACACAGGGGCTCGAACAAGCTGTTCGGTGGTATCCAGGGTTGTTCCGCGCAGCAGGGTTACTGTTCCTGTTCGGAAGCTGCCGGCTGACGAGCTCGGCAGTGCTTAGCCAAGGATGACCGGAGTGTGGGGTCTCCTTTCATCAGATCCGTACGGAGGAGAGGGATCATCTGAGGGGCCACGTCCGAAAGGGAAGACGTTGATGGGCCTTGAGGTAATGGGCCTTGACGTGATGGGCCTAGGTGGCGGAAAACAGCCACCACAATATGTTGACTTGTGAATGATGATGATGAAAACTTTGTTGAAATATATTTGTTTATCATATAGATTTTCATTTCAAGTGAATTGTATTTTAATTGAGCTAATTTGTACCATAAATTTTAATATATATATTATATATATATTTTTTTTTATGATCAATAATTATCCGCTAACCATCTATTATCCACATTTTTCGAATACTCAAATCAAGTTTCGGACACACACGATCATCCAAATTCTTAGGTGATGTTGGTATCGGGTTAAATGTGGGCGGAATAGGTGTAACTCGTTCTGGAATAAGTTATACTTATTCTCTATTCTTATATCGTTTGGTATATTCGACTTAAATCGATTTTTGATTGTGTTCTCCGTTTGGTTAAAACATGGATGGCAACGGGAATAAACCATTTTTTTGGGACCATATTACCCTCACTATCCCCCATCCACCATTCTATTTTGGTACCGGTGAGTGAAGAATGAGAATAGTTTTTCAATAAACGTAATAAACGCTTCTTACGTGGATTAAAAGAATATAAAATTTATTTTTATCTACATAATGATATGTTCAAGTTACAATTTGTCAAGTTGGAAAAATTTTGGAGGATCTAGGGCGCATTAAACTAACATGAATTAGTATGCATGTATATGATAGAAATTGAATAATAATGATGTGGACTTCATTTTTATGTTCAAACTGTTGCAATGGATTAATCAAACATCAGCATAAATATTTATGTATACGGTGAAAAATAAAATGAAAGTTTGTGGATTTAGTAATTTATGAATCCCCTACTACGAAACAAATATAAAAAACTCAATTTATGTACATGGTCATAATTAATATTAATTTTAAGTATGAATTATTTGAAAGACCTTGAGCACATAATCAAACAAAAACTAAATTTCATATATACATAATGAGGAGTTAAGAAATGTTGTGGAGTTGGACAATATTTGAAAACAGATGTTGCCATTCTTTCTTTATGAATGTTATGACTTACTTTCTTTATGAATGTTATGACTTATGTTGCACATTATAAATATTCAAATATTTTAATTCGAACTTCAAATTTAATAACACTCGTATATATGTTTGTACATATTTTTTTGTAGATAACTGTAACGATATATGTATATGGGTATACATTTATCTTACTAAAAATACGTAATTTCTTTACATAACTGTAGTGATATATGTATATGGTATACCTTTATCTTACACAGCGAAGTGCTATTTTTGATGCATGTTCAAAAATCTTTCAAATTTATTATACATAGATGATAGAAGTACTGACTTTTGCATTTCAAAATTGAGTTTGAAATTTGATGTACACATTTCAGAGCAACACATCACAGCATACAAGATTGTCCATTTGAGCACAAAAAACTGAAAGGTGCAGATATATACAAACATGTTGTAAGAAAATACATTGCCCAAATTGGTGAAGTACAAAGACAAGTTTCGAATTAAGATTTCATGCTCATAATTCTAACCAAGGAATATAACTGAAACTAAGACCTACCATTAGTGCCACCAATGAAAGAGTAGCAGAGTAGGCCATAGAAATGCTACTGCAACACCACTTCTTCTTCTCATTGCATATATAACACAAAACATCATGTTCGACATAATACAATAGTGGAAACTGAAAACTGACTCAACTGTCACACATAGTTCAACTGTCACACATAGTTCTGTCAAGAACAAAAGTACTACAACTACAAACTTATAGATGTACAGACATGACATGTCCCTTCATTACATCTTTAGTTTTTGAATGAATCTAACAAACGTTCGCACAATTCCTTCTTACTGTCGGCTGCAAACATCTCTTTCTCAAGCAAACTCTGAATCTCTTGGACGGGGTGCTTGCCGCTTTCTTCTCCGCGAACTTCAGGACCCCTACTTTTGTTCGATACCCATTGAAAGAAGCCACATCCTAACCCATGATCATCAGCCTACCAAGTACATCAATTATTCAGTGTTCAAACTGTATTCAAAAATATAGATATATAAAAATTTTAACGCATATGAAATACTTACCGTAGATTGAGGACAAACGTAAAAACCCTACCATAAGACTTGGAAGTCTTGGAAGTGCGCTTCCGACAGTGTCCCTTCCCACAAGGACATTGTAACACCTCATCAACCCACATAAAAAATTTACAAGGATTCCCAGATTTTACCTGAAACCAGTCATAACTTATGTATGGCAGCAACCGAGTAGTACTTAATTGGATGAAGAATGAACTCCCCAACATTGGACAACAGTAGTACAGACATTGTGGATTTGCACTACTCTGTGAGACACGAGTAATGCACCATCCTGCTCCACACTCACACAACAATACCTTTCTCGCTTGTATCCACAACTTCCAGTGGTGTTGCCATAGATGAAGATTTCCTAGATAACATCACGGGTACAAGGTGGAGACCTTAATTAACATGTGCAATGTTGTATATTGAAGAAATGGGCTCAGTTGGGTATGATGTATAACATAAAAAAATGCCTGGAAGTAAGGCACAAGCATCCTAACCACCAACGAATATTATTCAATTACCATAGTGGTTGCCATAACATGTTGGCCATCCTACATATGGTAGAGAGTAACACCATGGTTGGGGTTACTTGTGTCATACCTCCTAATTAAACATTCTTCTTGTATTTGCTCCTTCCCATCATCATTGCCCATATGACCATCAACCTGCATAGAGAGTTTAACATAGCAATAACTAAAATGTAATCACAAACAGCTATAATAACATGTCACACAGTATCAGCTGCCATCAGTTTATCAAACATGTACATAAATAATATCCAACACAACTGTCGCATTGTATCAGGAAGAACGTACTTTGAAACCCAAGGCTGACCTGCATCACCAACTTTTGTAACCATTACCCGCAGCTGGCCCTCATGCCACAACAAAAGTGGGCAGACAACTCCTACATAATGTAAAGCATAACAAACACTTCTTACCTGCAGATGTGACACCTATCAACGGAGCCACAGCCTGGCCCTACTACTGCCACCACTACAACTGACCATACCATTGTATCTTTCTCATTACCATAACATACAAACCAAGGTTGACCTGCAACCACAAAATAAGTGTGTATGAAACATGTGTTCGCCCTAATGCGACAACATTACCTGTGCATACCACTGTTACATATATGCATGACATTCATGCCAAAAAATGACCTGCTCATATCTGCATAGTAGTTGGTATCAAACAGCTCTAAATCTGTGAAAAGTAGAGCATTTCGTTTATCACATAAATGACATCACATGCTCATCACCATATACAATGTAAGCATCCATAAGTATGAAATAAACATAGTAATAACTTACATGCCAACGACATATTAAAATGTTGCAAACCACGCAAAACACACAATCATCTCATAACTGAAACTAATAACATGTAGCAATGTAATTAAACAGTAATTTATAGAGAACTATTGTTCGTGGTAGCATCGTCTTGTAAATCCCTACTTTCTTCGTGTGCATGTGCCCTGCAAATATGCCCATGATATGTCACTATGTAAGTATCGATGCATAAAACCAACTCTATTGCTACAAGTGATTGTGTTTCAGCAAATACCCTCGAGTATTGTGTTGTATCCATAAGCGGGTGGCCAATTCATTTCGGAATCTGTCCCCCCGGGCAGCTTCACTTCGAGGCACGTGGTCCTCTTCTTGGACATCCTCATCTCCTTCCACCTCGTCATCACATTGTCCTCGACGAAATATATAGTCAAGACCTCCTTCCATGCGTATGAAATTATGGAGGACACAACATGCCATAGCAATTCTCGCTTGTGTCTTAATTGGGTAGTTCCGACGTTTTACCAAAATGGTAAAACGTGCTTTGAGAACTCCAAATGCACGTTCAACAACATTACGAAGTTGTGCATGTCTGTGGTTGAATATGTCTTTCTTACTCCTATATCGAAGTCGAGTGCGCCTAGTGGAGTTGTACTCGGAGAGATGGTACCTGATGCCACGATATGGTGCTAGGAATTCGGGATGTTGGCATAACCAGCATCCACCAAGAATATTTACCTACCCAACCAAGTGGTATTTTGGATTCAGAAAAATAAGTCATGCATTTCATATATTAACAATTTATGTTTGCAGATATTACCTTCTGGTACCTTGAAACCTCCACTTTCAAGTGCCCACCTCAACACGCGCATATCAGCTGCGGAGCCCTCCCATCCAACCACCACACTTCTGAAGATCATATCAAAATCCACATCCCATCACATTTTGTGATGTTTCACCTTTTCGATTTCGGTATCGAGGTTGGTCAAGCAAAGGAACTTTAGCGGAGATATGAGTCCCATCAATTGCACCACAGCATTCTACTACATCACAAAACAAATGTGATCCCACACAGGTATATTTCTGCATTTTGTTATAACTGATACTTGAATCATGCCTTCACCTTGAAGAAAGGGTAGAACTTTGGATCATGACGAATCTTCCGATGCACAAGGCTATCTTCGGTGGGCATCTTTATAATCACGTTGTATTGCTAGCACTCCCATTAGGACATTATTAAAATGCCTACTGATGTTTCACTAGAATGTTGAAACCATTCCCTCAACAACCTATTACCAATCCCATGGCCGACCTCTAACAAGAAGATGGCCAACTGTTCGGTGGAAGACATATTTTTTGTGTCTTGTAAGACACCCTTCTCAATGTTTGTCCCTCAATTTCACAAACATGATTGGATGGATGCGGAAGAGAGTATGATCTACCTACATGCCCAGACATAACCTCTTTAACCCATCTATGACCTTGACCCTCATTAGTATGCATTGGCCTACCTGTTGCTGGACTACATATGGGGGTGCTATGCAAAAGGATTAATGTCTCATCCACCTCCTCCCAATAGTCTTTCCTCGTCCATGACAATTTGTAGAATTTGACCAGAGGTCCCAGTATTAAGATCCATTAAACCGAGGGAAACCTACTAATAAAACATGAATACAATGAACAATGAGTACATCTTCAATGTAAGAACTGACCGTATTAAATAGAATTTACAGCCCACATGACACTGTCATATAAATATAATGAAGCATGTACTGTATGCCAAAAATGAAGGACCAACTAAGTTTACATGTAATGATAAAATGCATATGTACTTCACGGATTAGCACATGAGAGAACAGAAATAGGTAGGTTCTGTATGCCATAACATGAAGGACCAGGTAAGTTTACATTACATTATATAAACGAATATGTAATTCACAGATGAGCCCATGACAAAACTGATTCTGTTGGTTCTGTATGCCACAAAATGAAGGACCAACTAAGTTGACATTACACCCACATTAATCCATAAGAACTTCACAGATGACAACACGTTACACAGAAATAAGAAGAAAACTGTGTGCAACAAAATTAAGAAAGTAGTTGACATTACATGTATGAAATTCATGTACCTGAGCAAACTACAACATGATAAAACAAAATGTGCATGAAGTGTGTGCAACAAATTTAAGGAAGTAACTAACTTTTGATTACACCAAACCGTACAAAAGGATAGGATGGGCATCACATGTAACCCAGTCGGCTTAGAATCCACCAAGCCGAAGATGTACTGGAAGGCCAAGAAAGATGCATCGGTCATCCAATCCCTTCATCAGATCTATGGCCTTGTATAACAGATGATCCGGTATGCCATCCAATTTCATTAATTGGTCTAATGCAGAAGAAACTGGTGGAGCCACACTCTTCTGGAGCTCCAGGGCCTCTTTTTGAATGGCTAGCCTCTCCTCTCCTAATCTCGCAATCTTTTCAAGTGAATCATTACATGAATCAGAGAAACGTCTTTTTTTCCTATGTGATTCTGAGTTACAGTAGCAGTGTTGTGTGGTGTGCTGTTGGGGGTGGGGGCATGCTCAGTAGCTTGTGGGGGGATGTCTTCAGTGACAGTGGGCTGCTGGTTTGTCTGGAGGATTAGGGTCACCATCATTATCATTCATGTGTAAGAAAAGGTCATCATCATCCATGTTAGGTTCATCAAGTTGGTCCAGTAAGAGTTGCCAAGGTCCCCTGCACCTAGGTCACCCCTTGCCATTGAAGTGGCAGTAATAATATGCATTTGGTCCATAAAATTAAAGGACTTTCCTTTCACAGTCTTGTAATCTTTATTAATCTGAAAAAATAAGAATTTCTGACATGTCAATGGAGTAGGCATAATTAATATGACCAAACTAATGTATGCTATACACATACCGCGATCATTTCATCCCAGGCATCTTCCGAAGGTGGCACTGGCATGTTTCTTTCATCATCCCAACCCCAACCAGACCTACTCTTAAGATTAACGTACATAGCATACCATTTTTTCAGATTCTTGAACCTGTTTTTTCAAGTTCAACAATGTGTACGACAAATGTGTTTTTGTCATTGAACTGCCGCAGTGCCAACCTCCAAGCCTCTTTTGTAATGTTCCATTTACAAACCCATCATGCTGGACTTTGTGGTCAACTAAGATGTCGACGAGGACTTGATCACCATCCTCTCTCCAATTAGGGACCCGTCCCTTTGTTTGTGTGGCCATTCTTTTGTGAGGAAAAAGTAAGTGAGGGAAGACCCACCATAATTAAAGTAAAGAAGGAATATGTAATATGCAACAAACGAGAGTGAAAATCAGGAAAGACGTCAAAAGATGACACAAAGGAGGGTAGCACATTATACATGAAACCGTAGATAGACATGCACAAACATGGTAGGTATACTTGTTCTTCCGGAAGCATACATTCAGAATCTGAGATAAATGCACAATCCATGCCCAAGACAATGGCCAAACCACTCCAACTGAGGGGAAGGAGTAAGCGACAACCTTCTGTGGCATGTAGCCGTTGAAGGTGTTTTGTACACAGAGGAGGGTAGCAGATTTTAAACATGAAACCGTAGAGAATGCACAATCATGGTAGGTATATCATCAAACAATAACGAAACCATACATTCACAACCTCAAGTACACAGTGTTTCCGCGCCGAAGAGTCGAGGACAATGGGCAAACCACTCCAAGTAAAGGGGAAGGCGTTAAAACAACGTTCGACGGCATGTACCGTTGAAGGCTTTTTGTAGACAGAGGAAGAAGACGATGAAAGAGGGAACTTAGACGAAGAGTAAAAAGACCTTGTGCGTGCCCTAGTACAGGAACACAACGGCCAGGAAGGAGCGAAGGTAGCTTGAGGGAAGGAGCTGACGATGACCACCTGTGCTCGCCGTCGTTCAAGAGAGCACGTAAGGGGGACATGGAAGAGGGAAGGAGCCGGCGACGACGATTCCTCGTAAGCATTTTGAAGAGAGGAAGGAGAAGCAGATGGAAGAGGGAAGGAGCTCACAACGTCCGCTGATCGTGCGTTCGTAAGAGTGGAGGAGGCGCTCGCCGTGGTACACGAGAGCGACCACAGCCGTCAATGTATTTCCGACGCCGAAGAGGAATAGTCGCTGTGATGAGGAGATCGCCGGATCATCCGCGCGTCGCCGTCGTTCGCCAGACCAGTCGCCGCGGGGAGGAAGACGAAGAGCGGAACCCTGTCGCTTGCAAATGGGAGGAGCATCGAGACGAACGCAGGAAGGGCAAGGTCTGGGTGGGAGCCGATGGGACAGCGCCTCGGAGGAGAATTGGGGTTGGGGTTTTGTGGATACACCATTCCAGGGTCCCCATGGAATGGCGTATCCTCGGTTTTAAACCGAGTTAAGCTGGTAATCCCATTCCCCTTACCCCCCCCTTAATCCTGTGAATAGTAACGATGCCAAACAAATAATAGGGATAGGACCCCGCTATTCCCGCCCTGTCCCGATGCCAAACAGGACTTAGAGAACAATCAACATATAAGGTTCTTCCTTAATAGATACGGATAGCCCGCATCTTATCCGACGCGTTTACATCCCTATATACAAGAAAGCATCTCGGGCATGCCACTAAAGCCACGTAGACGCTTCACGTTAATCCATCTCGTTCCTCGAGACATCATACCTACGCTCTTCGGTTGGAACTTGGCGACCGGCGAGAGCCCCCTTCCCCCACTTTCAGAACATTTCAAACCCCCCAATCCCTCTCTGCCTCCTCCCTTCCTACGCCGTCGCCATGGATCCCCACCCCACCCCCTACCCAGGTCTGCCTCTCTCTCTCTCTCTGTCTCTCTCTCTGAGATTTGCAGCGCACAGGTGACAGAAAGATGCCTTCTTTCTCCCCTGCTCCAATTCTCTGACCCTACCCTTATCTGTTCCTATGAAACAGGAAAGCTCCGGCCTTCAGCGAACTCCAAGAAGGACAAGGGCGAGGGCAAGACCTCTAAGGAACCCAGCCGTCTTGCCACCGTCGCCTCCCGCCACAGGCATGGATCCCAATCTGCCCCCTTCATCCTTGCTTCCTCTTTTTGTTTATCTGATCTGTATCTTATGTCACTTTTCTAACTTCCACAAACCCTTTTTGAAGGCAAAATCGCGTCTTTGGCACCGTCAGGAGCACAAATGTTACGGTCGAGAAGCCTCCGCAGGAACAGACCAAAGCATTTAAGCTGTCGAAGCCTTCGGTAACCTCCAAGAAACTGCCCAGCAAGAGCGGAGCAAAGGTGGAGCTCAAGAAAGAGACCGCAGGATCATATCGCGAGGATGTCGAGGACGCTGCGAGGAAGCCCAAATCCGAACCGAGGAAAACCAGCGTTCGTTTCCAAGACCATCCGCCGGAGGAGAAGGGCTCCGGCGAGGGCGTCGCCGAGGACGGACCCCGCACGCCCATGTCCTCTGTCAAGCCCACGGTGTTGCTGGGCACCCCGTTCTACAGCGCCAAGAGTTGCAGCAAGTGCAGGTTCGATAGACTCGAGTCCGCGCCGTATTGGCTCAACCAGATAAAACTTGCAGAATCTGTGGGGAAGCACTTTGTTTCAGTAGCATTCTTCCGCCTTGCCTTGGAGTGTAACGCCGAGGTTTGGATCTATTGTTTGCAAAGTTTCTCCCTTTGCATTTTCCTCTCTGTTTTCTCCGTTTCCTATGCATCAAAGGCGAGTTCTTCACTACTTTACTGTTCCTTGTTTATTAGCCGATCCGAAGTTTGAAGAGTGAGATTAAACGATATATGGCGCGGCATAGCTCCCTTCACGTAGTGACCGTGTGGAAAGAGGTCTGTCGTGACTATGGCTTGCTAAACGAGGATCTCAGCGTGGGTGTGATTGTGTTGGATCCAGTGGCTGCTTCTGCAGGGGAAAAGGAGACTTTGTCTGTTGTGCAGCAGGGAGTAAGTGGAGATAGAAAAGATGGGTGTTTGGGGTCTGGATTTGGTGGCATCCCAGAATCCGACTCATCAGGAAATTCCACCAAGGATGCTGATTCTACTTCTGTTGAACTGAATGGTAACACTGGGGAGAACCCAAGTGCGGCTGTAATTGGTGAGGGAACCCAAGTGCTGTGCTATGAGGATCTGAGCAAGCCAGCTGTGAGATTTTCTGAAGACAACTTGATGACTGTGGAGAACCCAAGTGCTGATTCTACCTCTGTTGAACTGAACAGTAATACTGGGGAGAACCCAAGTCCTGATTCTACCTCTGTTGAACTGAATAGTAATACTGGGGAGAACCCAAGTGCTGATTCTATTCCTGTTAAACTGGACAGTAGTACTGGGGAGAACCCAAGTGATGATTCTACTCCTGTTAAACTGAATAGTAATACTGGGGAGAACCCAAGTGCTGATTCTACTCCTGTTGAACTGAACAGTAATTCTGGGGAGAATCCAAGTGCTGATTCTACTTCTGTTGGACTGAACAGTAATACTAGAGGGAACCTGAGTGCTGCTCTAATTGGCGTGGAAGCCAAAGAAGTTGTGAACAAGCCAACAGTGAGTTTTCCTGATGACAGCTTGATGGTGGAGAGGACTGATGGCAGTAGTGTTGTTAACGAATGTGGTAATGAGGATTCTTCAGTGGTTGGTGCACCTGGGGAGCATTTCCCCCTCCAGAAATATGACAGAAGCACTAGTCTTTCTCCTAAAGATTCTTCATCTATGAGAAAGCAAGTTCAGCCACACAATCTTGCTGATACAAGTGACAAAACTTCAAGTATGTCTCAAGCAGCATCTGGATCATGTGGAGAAAGAGTTGACAAAAGCAAGGATGAACCTAAAAGGAACCAGAAAAGCAAAGAGGCGGCCAAGAAGAATCAGAAAGGTCGAGTCAAGAGCCCAAGATGGATGTGAACAGTGTTAAAAAATTGCGGGTAAGTTGAATGAGCCTGATCCGAGTGTCTAGTTGTCTGCATTACTAGTTATATAGCTTTGTTAATTAATTAGTCCATGAGTTTTATTCCAAATAAACTTTCAATCTGAAAGTTGTGAGCATGATAAGCGATGTTCCTTCAACAGACACATGGGGTTAATCTTGGGGTCTTCTTTTTAAGGCTAGACATCATTACAGATCTGGTTCCTTTAAGGTGATTAATATGTATCTGTGTTGTGTATTGGCAAAGAATTTAAACCCACTACTTCTCCTTGACCAAAAAATTCCATGAATGCTTCAGAAGCCCACTTGCTCAACAGTGCCAGGTTGATAGGTACTCACTGGATCACTCTTGGACTTGACTTGAAGTTACTTGAGTAAACACCATGACAATCGAATCCCCTCATGAACAAGAATTTTGTTTTGTTCCATTAAGGGAGACATTGATCAATATTTAGTTAACACTATTTAATATTCTAACTTGCACTTTCTTGTTTAAAGAATTAGACCATTTTCTGCAAGGAAATAGACATGGTCACTTGTATATGTTGTTCATTCATCTTGCTAAAGCACTTGTTTTCTCTTCTCCCTTGGGCAGAACAGGGGCACGCCATTTTTCAATACAAACATTCTCTTGCTTCAAGATATATGGATCTTGAAATCTTCTGGCATCCCCTCTGTGCAAGCAGAAACTAAAGTTTTTTTTTCTTCTTCTTTTTGTGGCTGCAGATAACGTTATACTGATGTTCGGATGAGGTACACCTTCCAAGACCAAAGTACAAAAGTTGTTTGATCGTGTGGATTGTGCGAACTTTCATGTATGAGAAATACTTATTGCACTTTCAAAAGTGCAATAAGTGCACTCGTCATAGCTCCTTATCGGTGAATGCACTGGTAGACTGGTAGTACATCGAGTCCATGCAATAGGAGCCATGAAAAGTATATTTGTTGCACTTTTGAAAATGCAATAAGTATTTCTCTTCATGGATTGTATGTAACTCAACTTTATTGTCAAGTATGTGTTTATCTCTTCAAAACTAGCTTGTTGCAGAGGAAAGGTTGAGTGGGTCTTTTGGATATCCATGGACAGGTGTTTACACGAGTACCATCCTCAGGTGTGGCAATGAGCTTGGAAATATAGAATACTACTTGCATCGCAAACGTGATATGTTATGTCTCGTCTTAGTAGTTATAGGATCATAGTGGTGCATATTAAGCCTCAAATTGACATAAAGAACTTGAGATGCTTTGATGAAAATGATTAAGGGTGTCAATGGTTTGGGCTTTCAAAAGTCTGGCAATTTTAAGCTCTTTTTCTTGGCTCCCAGGTAATCTTGACTTGAAAACAAACACACCCCCACATTTTTTTTTTCATTTCAATTTGAACAACAATAATTATACAAATCAGGAAAACTTTACCATAACAGCACACCAAACTTGGTTTTCTGACACGCAGGAAATAATATAATGATCTCATTTCCTGCTTGGGGAAAACTTGGTAAAAAATTTCCAGGGACGAGATGGGGTTTATACAAAATCACAAAACGATTGCATGGGTATACCCAACCCTCGTAGAGCTCTATCTGGCATTACAATCCCGTAAAAGCAAGTTGTAGAAAATGTTCTTCATTCAGTGTGAAAGGAGCAGCTGGGTCTTTCTACGTTGTTTTTGGTTGCAAGGAAAAACATGTTTGTGAAGAAATCAACGCTGTCAAGTCCATATTATGTACCGTTCACCTCAAACTGGAATTTACAACGGAATCAACCTTCTTCCCAGTCTATTCCATCGTCATCATCTCCTGAAGCATTCGAGTCATTTCCTTTTAGTGATTCATGCGAAACACCTGTGAGAGAATGACAATACATGGTCAAAATAAGTTGGCAAAGAGATGAAACACTTGGCAGAGAAAATGATGGAACTGAAAATACAGTAAAGAAAAAGAGACAGAATGATTGATCACTTCAGATCCAACAGGTCCAGGTGGGGACATATGCTCCTCACTGGGCCTAGTCTGAACTCATAGGCAACAAAGAATGTCCTTTACAGACCAAGAAATCTTCAAAGAAAGAATTGGATACCGGCATCTACCTGTATGTGAAGCTTCTTCCCATTCAATCCCACCATCTTCATCCTCCTCTCGTTTTGCTTTCACACCAACTTGACGAACAAAGTTTGCATCAGAAATTCCACTTGGAAGGTTGGATGTGGATTGTTCTGGTTCCTCTTGCACACTCCTAGAGGCTTCTGCCAGTTGCTTTTGCATTTTAACATAAGCTTCATAGTAGGCTGTCGCATATTCCTCCTGTAAGCAGACTATATGTCAACCAATGCCATAATTGAGATGACCAAACAAGAATACTCGCACACAATTGTTTGGGAGATTCTCTGTCCTCTGTTTAACCTGTAAGCTCTTCACATCTTTCTGTTCTTCCTTCTTATCATCAGTTGCATCTGTTCGCGCTGAATTGCTTTCCAGGCTTTTCTCAGATTTAACCACTCCACGCTGTTCTTCTGTGAGCTTCATGCCTGCCTTAATCATCCACGGGGGTAAACGTTTCATAGATGTACCAGCTTCAAGTTCTGCATCCTCAGCCTTAATATCTGCACCAGAAAATGTAACTTCAACCTGCCAAATGTGTGAGAAAGCATTATTGTTTAAACACCCTTTAACCAACTGCAAATTAAACAAGTAAAACGTTGAGTTTTGAATAAAAATCAGTTAATCTTTGTGATGGTCCAGTACTTGAGGCCAAAGGATGTATTCATAACCAATAATAAACTTTAGCCATGTGAACCCATTGCACTGTCAGTAAAATTGCATTTCTACTGTCCATGTTCCCTTAGAGGGATCCTCTTCAAGTAGGGTCATCTAAGAATGATCACCTTCTATCATTAGGGGGGGAAACATTTTAGTGTCCTCAAAGTGAGCAATAGAAAATTTCATAAGTTTCCTCAGAATAAAAGGAATTGTCCTTGAATTTTCATCAGGATCAAATACTCTAGATGTCACACTAACAAAAAGATATCTCTTCATGTATTCTGAATAGGATCAATGAGCTAGAGCCAAACGTCTATCTTGGTTATAATAGAGTACCATTACTCTGTCAGATACAGCAGAAAAAGATGAAATATACATTCTGAATGTCAGCTGAAGTGTGATTTTATAAGTATGTTTTTATAGTGTATTATCAAAGAAGAATGGCACAATAATTATCAAAACGCAATAACATCACCAACATGACCAAAACAACAATATTGACTTTTTTTTTTCTCCTTTTGGTTGTCAGGTTGGAGGGATAGGGTTGTTTGGGAGGCTGGATGTTTACAATGAATCCCTGATGGGAAATGAGGATGGCTTAATTATGTTTTATTTGGCCTATTAAAAGACCCAATGGTTGTAACTTTATTTGACTTTACAAATTCCCAAGGTCATTAAAATAGTTAAGTTCAAGTCTTTTGGGTTTCCTAAGTCTTAGGTAAGGTCTTTATTAAGTGTCTTTTCGAATGAAGAGTCTCTTTGTTTTGAATTCTATATATAGTCTTGTAATCAAGGATAAGGGGAATAGAGAAGAAGAAAATTTTGAGTTGAGTGCCTCCAACAATGGACTTTGTGTTAGGGTGTGAAGCCCCCGGATGAGAAGTCCCAAGGTGGTCCCTGCGAAAGGGAGGGTGTGAAGCCTACACTACCACCTCCTATCCCTCTTTCCGGTGTCATTCAGGCGACCTCCCCCTTTCTCTCTCTTCCTTAACCTCTTTTCTCTCTCTGTCTCGCATCAATCCCCTTCCCCCAAGGTGCAATTTTCAACCCTCAGAACCCACCAAACTATGAGAAACTGATGATCTTTGTGTTTCTATTAAGACCTTCTGAAAAGGATATGGCCTCCTTGGTTCTTCTAGATATGAACCGACAATAATCTTTTTAGAAGCTTATTTTTTGGGGGAACTTGAATTAAGCAGAGAACTTCTCAAAATGAGATAAATATGGTGTGTGAGGGTGTCAAACATAAGTTTCCATAACCATTACCATCTGTGGAGAGGAAACCAACACACCTGTGTTTCTCCAAGAAATGGCATTGGTGTACCACCATATCCTTGACCCTGGGAAGACTTTGTATCAGTCACACCAGCACTACCATTGGTTGCACGACCAGCAGCACTAGCTTCCCAGGATTGGAGAGTTCCAAATTCAGGAGCAGGCAAATCTTTTACCCTGGCAAGTTGCAACGTCAATGGCTTCAGTTGCTCCTGCATTTTTGTGAAATTCAAACAAATGTCAGTTTACAGAATAGTACCAGACATCAAAAGTTCAGAATGTTCAAGTATTCTGCTTCGAAGTACTTTAGGGGTTGGGCTTTCTAATCTGAGAGAAGATTCAATCCTCATTACAATGGGACCCCCAAAATGAGAGGCATATAGACCATCCTTATAGCATATGCCAATGGCAAATGCATGCTTTCTTACTTAAGCTCATTTTATTTTTGCAACTGGAGCATGAGCACTGAGCATTGAGCAATGCACACCATTTAACATGAAGATAGTAAATTGAAATGGCACAAAATTAATCAACTGAAATACCTGAGGGAATAAAAAAATGTTGATATTACTCATACTTCTAAATAAACTTGAAAAACCACCTAGGTTTCAGACCCTGGGGCTTCGATAGATGACTAAGGAGTGGATTGTAAATATCCAGTATAGGACTAAACAAGTTTTATCAAAACCCCATGTTTCATTAAGTTAATGCATGTAAGCTGGATAGTGAGTTTAGGAGCACCAAAGACCCTTGCTGTCAGCTGGCATAATGAACAAATGGCAATAAACCTCGATTCAAGATGTAGTTGTTGCCCAAGGCACATGTCATAAAAAAAATCATAAGATATTATTGCTGTATACTAAAGGTCAGAAGAATGCACATTTGGAAGAGTAAATTCAAGTAGAAATCTAGACAGGACTTCAGAACCTTTTAGTAGCAGACTTCTGCCACATCAAACGATTTGGTTTCTTGACTTGCTTTTTAGACTCTCCAAATGCTGACCATGAAGGCTGGCGCAAATCCATTAGGTTGGGTCAAGTGCCATAAAGCCATAATCTGCTAAGAGTTATCCAGCATGGCATGACTGGTCCATGACTAAAATGAGTGCACCAAGTTGGTGTTACCAAAAACAAAAACCTCATCTTTATAACAAGGGACAGACATAAAATTCAGCAAAAGTGCTGGGCATCAAAACTTTCAGTTGATGCTAGGTTAGACTCTTTCTTATGACAAAACATCCATGGAGGGTCAAAAGAGATTCGCCAGTCATAATCTACTTTGACAACCCTAGCTGTCATTTCCATGGAAGATATGAGAAAATCAAGAAATGTATAAAGCAGCTATCACTTTGAGTACCTCTATCCTTTGGAGCACATCCTTCAGTTTTTCACGGTGTCGTCCCTTCGAATTGTCATCCCCATCCCCCTTTTCCTCAGCAGCGAGTTTGTCACCTTCAGCGACAAGTTCACCATTACAATTCTCACAGTGGAAGGCTTCATCATTTAGACTCACCAGCTGCATTGCGTCAAAAGCTGAATACCTGATAATACAAAGTGTGTGCATAAGATGATAATAGATAACTTGACCAAATGGACAAGCATTAGCCTCAACAAAGAGTCTGAAAACTTATGATTGATCCATCACCTTCTACTACAATTAGGACATATGTACTCCTGAATTGTGTTCCTGTTGTCCAATTCATCCTTAAGCTTTTTCTTCATCCGATGCAACCGGTATCTTACTACATCACATATCTAGGACCATGATCAATCAGACACTTAACTCTAACAAGAGTTAGTGATGCTAATAAAGAATAAAAGTCATGTTATGAATTAAAAATCAACAGCTGCCATGATGAATAATATCAAATTGAAGCACAGGAAATCAAGAATGTAATCAAATTGAAAAATAGAACCTCAAGTAGCAAAGACAAATAATTGATGAAGTCAACGTAGGCAATTGCATAGAGTAGGATGAGGAGAGAGAGAGAGAGAGAGAGAGAGAGAGAGAGAGACTATAAGGAGAGGGGAACAAAGACCCAGAAGCATACGCGCAAGTAGACATAAGGCCTGAAACAGAAGAGGATAGGTAACAGGAATGGAGGATCCCTGAAGCAGAAGAGGCAGGTGTAGGGCAGAAAGAGAAAATAGGTGACAGAAATTTTAGTTGTCCAAAGTTGCAAATGCAGTGGAAAGCTTTCCAATATAAATTTCTTCGATGAATCCATGTAGATGGCCTTTTACTATAGCATCACCAGCATGGAAGATCACTTTCAACGACAGCAGTTAGACAATCAGTGAAAAGAGCATAAAGAATATATGAGCCAAGGATTAAGAAATAGGCATATATCCCTGAAATACATCATATTCAAATGCATACCCTGAATTCTACATATTATATCCTATTACCCTGTATTCCATGTATTATCCATTTAACCCAACCACAATTGAGTTAAAGAGGGCAAAAAGACTGAGTTGCCTCTACAATTCTCTCAAAAAATAGTTTTTTTTTAACTCTCTCTCTCTCCCTGCTGGGCCCCAGCCCACCTGGTCAACCCCATTGGTCATCTCTATCTCCCCTCTTGAAGAGGGGTATTTTAGTACTGTAACCTCTTATTTAACGGTTATGTTCACATGTTTACAAAATATTCCTTCCATTTTGACGGATTGCTAACCATAGGGATATAACTGATGACTTTTTTCGATTTCGGGGGGTAGAGTATTATAATATGAAGATTTCAGGGGTATACATTCGAATATGATAGATTTCAGGGGTATGTCTGTAATTTTCTCTAAGAAATAACCCCATGGCACTAGTAAGAAAATGCTTCATAGCAAGCTAAAGAAAGGTTCTTTTGATACAGCCATTTAACATGGTATCATATTTAACAATCATTCCATCTACAACATGTCTACACATAAAGCAAGGCTCTGCACAAACAATTACGTATTCCCCATGCTCAATCTCTCAGATATTTTCTACCAGTGTCATAATACATCAGAACTAATGTCACTTACTATCTGTAGATTAATAAGCAGAGAGCAGGTAGAAGGAGTAATGAGACAAGTCTCAAGCAACTAATTAAAAAGAATTACTTGCGTCACGACAACCTGAGCATAATCTAAGCAGCAGTAAGAATGGGTATGCATCTTTGTCTTTTCATCCCCCTCTTTAAAACCTCGAGGACCATCACCAGTGGCTGCTGCAGCAGCACTAAAAATCTTTGCACCTTTAGCTGTCTGCAACAAATTGATTCCTGATGAATATTATAACAATAAGGAGATGTATCATCATGACAGCTTTTGGTGAATCAGTAAAATCAGACGAAAAGGCATTTTAATCACCCAAGAGTTTGGGTAAATGTTGACCACCAGTACATGGCAATATGCACAATTATGATTCAGTTGTTTCTCAGCTAGCCTTCCTCCATTATTGTGGTTGAAGGTGGCACACTGTCGTTGATGAGGGTATCTTATCATGAAAGATCCACCAAGGACATAAGATCAGAAAGTTTCATATAGATTTCAAAGAAGGGTATTCATCAGAATTTTGAGCAACAGTTGGGCATGATTTATTTCACTTGCTCAAGTAAAAGGGGATAGAAGAGACATTGACCTAACTCCAACTAACTGAAATCAGAATGATGCCACACAGTCGTACAAAAGATTACTAAAAATGAGCAAAGAACTGAAAAGCATTTAAAATATTAAAACTGTCTGAAGAACTGAAAAGCTGCACCAGACAGAGAGTGATCAGAAACACAGATCCCGCAGCTGCTGACAACTTTTATCCAAATTCAATCAAAGTTGAGTTAATTTTTTTATTTAAATCAAAACAGATTTATATGTAAACTTTATGAAGAATGTTACCTGGTAAAGTGTGATGTTTAATTATGCAATTACCTTACCTAGCCTTCAGAAAAATGACAGCCATTCAAGATGGGATACTAGATACTGTACAAGTATCTCATACTTTCTGTTAATATAGGTAGCTGTAATTGCTAAAATATTTTTCTATCCTTGTGACCTTTTATTTTCGTTGCCCTTTTATACTGAGACAACATGAGAGCTTTCACCTAACTTCCTGGGAAACAAAAAAAAGGTCATCCATGCCAAATGAAAATGCACACAAGGTCACATATTCACCTTTCTTTTAATTCAATTTTAATGTGGCCACACTCACTTCTTTCCGGTGGTCCCTGGTAATCAGCTTCTCTTCTTCAAAAAATCGTAAAGTGCGACGAAGTTGCTTAGTGTGCAGCTTCAAAGACTTGGCCAGATCTTCCTCTCGAACCCATTGACGCCTGAGAAAATAAAATTTTGAGGGACCTGGGAAAGGAAAGCTTTTTCAAAAGTTCATGAATGGAGGTAGCCCAATACAGAACTTAGTTTGTAAATGCGGGACACAGAAAAGATGAAAAAAAACTATAAAGTGAAACATGCCCATCGGGCAAATATCAGCAGAAGATTTGGTAAAAAAAAAAGGTCAACATGTTGCGTCGTCTGGTAGAGGATCTACCATGTCATCTTTCATAGTACCGCATTCCTGTATAAAGAACTGCCATTGGAAATCCATGGATATCATTCACCTGAAGTTCGCAAGAGGAATATAGAAAGTGGATGATGCGACGGAAATCCATGGTTGTCAATTGAAATCATGGGCAACAAAACTAAATTCAGAAGTTATACCTGAATTAAAACCACAGGAACAAAAGCTAAACGCATCACAATTACCTGGTGAGGGCGTCGAGGACAACGACGGCCATCCCCCGATTGTCACTCCTCCCCGTCTTGAGCTGGTTATCGCCCTTCGTGGTGAAGTCGTCATAGAACGCCCGGGCGGCAAGCCTCACCAGCCTGCGGATCGCAGAAATCCAGTGGAAAGAAACAGAGAAAGGAATCCAACAATGCAGGATTTGCACGGGGGAAGACAAGATCAGGGTTTCCGTCGCAATAATTACTCCAATCAATAGAAAAAGAAAAAAAAGGATGAGGAAACCCAAGATTGGCCCGACGAAGAGGAACGGATCGTAGAACCAAACCCATGTTCTTGTACCTGTTGAAAGGCTCGGTCATGCCGGGCCAGATTTGTGATCGCCCGGAGAGATCTGCACAGGGGAGAGTGATCCCGGGGAGGACCTATATTAGGGTTTATCACCCTTTAGATTGCGTGTTTAGGGAGAGAAGCGGGAGTTGCAGTGATGGCTTCACAGCTGCTCCGTCGGGCGAGCACGCTGTGGAGAAGACGACGGGGGAGTAGGCTGCTGAAGCAAAACTCGGGTGCCTCGACCCTGCTATTTATTGGAGGTGGGGTTATTGTTAAAGTTTTTATTTTCTGAAATTAAATATTTTCGAGAATGACAATGGGACCCACCACAATTGTGGATCCACTCTTTAATTTTTGTAGAATAATTATTACGAGCTATCCTTATTTTACAGTCTATTTCACAACACTTCATGATCTTTATTTTTTACAGGATTTATTTTAAATCTCTCTCGTATTAACTTTTGCCATGTTTATTTTTTTGATGTCAATTCTATCATCAACTTATGTAACTATGTAAGAGTAGTATGTAAGTACGGAAGTAAATAACTATGTAAGTACGTAAATATATAAGAGTAGTATGTAAAGTAGCATGTAAATATGTAAATACGTAACTATATAAGTATGTAAGTATGTAAGTACTTAAGTATGTAAGTATTGAATTATATAAATATGTAAGTAGATCACTAACTATGTTATGTAAATATACGTATGTTATGTAAGTACTTAAGTATGTAAGTATGTAAGCTACGGATTTAGAATTAGTTAAATATTACATACTTAAATACATAAATGCTATAACTTACATACTTACATAATTAAATACTTTTATACTTATATAATTCAATATTTACATACTTATGTACTTACATACTTACATACTATTCTTACATATTACTCTACATATTACGTACTTACATAGTTGCGTACTTTCATACTTACATAATTACATGTTACTCTTATATATTACTCTTACATATTTACATAGTTACAAAAGTTGGGGGTAGAATTAATATTTAAAAAATGAACATGATAGGAGTTAATGCGAGATGAATTAAAAATAAGTCCCGCAAAAAACAGGAACCATGGGATGTTGAGAAACTTGACAAGAACTGTAAAATAAGGGCAGCTCTCTGTCAGGGTCTAATAATTAATTCTCTCTTTTTTAAGATCAATAATTGGTAAGGGGGTGATTATCGTTATATATATATAGAGGTGATGTAAGTAGATATAGAGTAGTTTTCTAACAATTATATAAGTGTAGGAACATTATGTCTAATATATTTTTACATGTTCATTTATTCATCTGTCATGATTTATTGCATCGTGTCATATTATTTTTTTTAATTTTTAGTCTAATTTTTATTTTGACTTTCAAAATTTTATTTTGGCATCTAAGTTTTTCTTTTAGTATTCAAAATTTTTATACTATTTTTAACCTGGTGCGATGCAATGAGCCAAATTTGAACGTCAAAAAATTAACTTAAACTTCAAAATAAAAATTAGACTCTAAATATTAAAAAGAAAATGGAGGTGTTGTGGTGTAATAAGCCACACGAAATAGATCAATAGAAATCTAGAAATATAATTAGACATAGTGTTACTGCACCTGTGCAAGTGCAGTAAACTTTTCTCATGCGGATATTACATCAATATATGTTCTATTTATATGAGATTATAATGGAGGGTACTCATCTCAATGTTGACAATAAATCTTTCTCTGATATCATGTGTCTATTTATTTGGAGTTTTTTCGGTATGTTATTTATTTGGGGTTTTCCATAGGTACCCATTTGAAAATAAATTTCTTTGAGATTTACAGAATTTAATACTTGTCACACACTCGGTGTCTAGTAAGTATATATGGTTTATTCGGTTTATATGTCATTAGTATATGTAAGAATCATATAATATGATGACAAAATAGTTTTATCAAAGATTTAAAATAAAAAAATACAAAATCTGTAAAATTAAGTTTATGAATGTCACTCTCATATGAATTAATTGTGAATGTAGAATCACATCATACTTATTACATATCTAGATGTGTAATAAGTATCACTCAAATAAAATAATAATTTATGTGGTATCGTGGTGGGCAAGGTGAATAAGTGGTGATAAACAATGACAAAAACTATTCTTAATTCAAGTCATTATTTTTTAACTCAAAGGCATTATTATGAGTTCAAAGTACTAATAAAAACTCAATTGATAGTTTTTAAATCTCATAAAAATATTTTTTAGTCTAAAAGTATTATTATAAATTATGAGTCCAAATTTACTATTATAAAAATTCAATCAATATTTTTTAAATCACAAAGATTATTTTTTTAGTCCAAACTTTGCGTTTATGAGCTTAAGTTGTTATTAAAAGTTCAATTGATATTTATAACCCTAAAAGTAAATTTTAAAATCTATATTTCTAAGCCCAATTTCTAAAATCACTATGACTTGTCACTTATCTGTCGCCACTGTCCACCTTTGTGTACTGTTCTCTGTTGCTGTCGTCACCGTTCACGTCACCCACTCACTATCCATTTGTCAATGTCTGCACCCATTTTTCTTTTATGGCATCTGGGCCACAGGTGGGCCGTGGCCCAAGAGGGAACCAGCAGTAGCGAGTTGCAGCAGCAGCAAACAAGGGGGGCACATGAGGTAAATCATGAGAAAAGGAGGGGCTATTCTGGGGGCAACCCAGCCACCTCAGCCCTCAAAGAAGTGAGCCTTTAAAAGCACCACTTTCGGCATGTAAAAGACAGATGGCAACCAGCAAAAAGGAGGGGGCAGAAGAAGTTTCCAGCGGCGGGGAGGAGCTCTTCTGGCAGAGGAAAAAACCAGAGAAAAAAGAAGAAAAGGGCAGAAGAGAAAGGGAGAGGCGGTGGTGGCTCTGGTTCTCCTTGGGGGGGACTGGATATCTCTTCCAAGAAGAAACGAGGAGGGAGTTTTGTTGAGAAGGAGGGCTTCTTCGTTTCCAAAGCAGTGTCTTCATCAGTCCGAGTGAAGGGAAGGCGGCGAGTTTCTATTTTCCATCTCCAAGAACAGTGTGCAGAAAGAAAAGGGGTGAGGGAGGTTAGCGGGATTGAGAGAGAGAGACAGCCGTTGCATCCTTTCCCCACTCCCCTCTCTACTTCTTTTGTATTCATGATGTGTTCTTAGTGTGCTGTACCTCTGCTCTAATTTACACAATTTTCTTTCATGGAGTTGATGGATTTGAAAAGGGAGATGGTCATGATGACCTTTCTTCCGTGTAAAGACTCTCCACCATTCATACGATATAATATATACATATGTGATATGTTATTTTCCTTGCTCTCCTTCCCATCGTATGATGAATGTTTCTTTGTTTTTCGTTTAGTATCTATGCACAGATTGATACAATGGGATTATGCAAATGTGAACTGGGTACTCCGATCCCAATCTCACATATGTAAAAATCCAAATATGTTTGTTCTAATATGATGTTTCCCAATGGGACTTGGGCTCTCTGTCTGCAAGAATAAGACATATCTTCGGACATTTCTGGCTTCTACTTTTGATTTTGCCTCTTCCCCAACAGCAGCCCATTATATGTTTCGAATGTTTTGCTAAACACTCACCTCATCCATGTGAGATGTATAGCATTAAATTTAAATAGATAATATATTTTCTCCTTACGTGATTCCAATTGAAATATTGGTTTATTTTTACCCATTGTCAAATTTTCCCCAAATTCTCGTTTTATATTTCTGAAATCATTCTTTGAGATGTTAGTTTCAAATTCTTCTGATTTAAGCATTTAAATTTGAACGGTGGCCCTGGGCGATCCCGGTTCAGACTGTCTCACTGTGAGATAGCCACCGTTCAACTGTCTCACTGTGAGATAGCCACCGTTCAGAGTTTCTGCACTGTAGAAGGCCACGTTCAGAGTTCTGCATTGTAGAGAGTCCACCGTTCAGGTTTTCTGTATCATGTGGGGAGCACCGATCAGGTTTCCTTCACTGTGGAAGGGCCACCGTTCAGGTTCCCTTCACTGTGGAAGGCCATCGATCAGAGTTTCTTCACTGTGGAAGGCCACCGATCAGGTTTCCTTCACTGTGGAAGGGCCACCGTTCAGGTTCCCTTCACTGTGGAAGGCCACCGATCAGGTTTCCTTCACTGTGGAAGGGCCACCGTTCAGGTTCCCTTCACTGTGGAAGGCCACCGATCAGGTTTCCTTCACTGTAAAAGGGGCACCGTTCAGGTTCCCTTCACTGTGGAAGGTCACCATTCAGGTCTCCTTTAGTGTGGAAGGCCACCATTCTGAATTCCTTCAACATGAGATACCACCGTTCAGGATTACAACGTCCTCCGGCCTTGGTACATAATGGTCATTTCCTGGATATGTCCGGAAAAACCAGTACCATGTGTCGCAATGTTGTTGCCTTCGGCATCAACACTCTTGTTGGCACCGTCTCCATCATGGTGGACGGATGTCATGCACACCCCCCCTCACATGTAAAATAAGGGGAGGTGCTGCCGAATTTTCGCCGCGATGATTCCCGAGTTGGTTTGTGCCTATATTGTCACCGGGCAACTTGTGTTGTGATTCGGTACTATTGGCAAATATTGTGTCGCCGCTTTATAGCGAACATCATTCCATGTGCATCACCTTAGGTTGGTAGGTGTTTGCACTAAAGGGTCATCCCAATATATGGTGGGCAGGGGTGATTCTCATCATGACAAATTATATCGAGTAACCCGGTTTTATCCCTTCATATTGTAATTACATCAACTTATTTTGTGCTTTGAGAGTGCGAGAAAAGCAAATGAGTACCGGTGCGATGTACGTCACCCGATCGACGCGTCAAATATGAGAGCAAACAAATGAGGCAAATAACGAAAATAATAATATCAATAATAAATGAAAATAATAATAATAATAATTGAATGAAAATCATAACTAATGAAAATAATAAATAAAGATAGTAACCAAAAATCAAAGCGACCAAAAGTAATAAACAAAAAAAATGGTAACAGCAAAGCAAACAAGCACATAAATGAAATGGTAATAAATCAAGTAAATTGAGATTAATAAGAAAAATGAAATGAAGTGAAATGGAAAACTTACAAAAATATTCAACTTAAGAAAATAAAACGAATGTGGCATCCCGTTCAGCCCCCCACAAATATGCATAAGAGCCTAAACGGCAGCCTCCAAACCGGTCTCTCCTCCTTCCAAACGGTAGCCCCCTGAACCGTTCTATCCCTGCCGATCAGCATTTTCACGCACAGCCTCCTGCCGTTCAGGACTTGCCTTTCATCACCCAGGCTGCCGTTCAGCCCCTGCGCGCCTGCACGGGAGGCTGCCGTTCAGCATCTCCTGTATGCACATACCCCCTGTCGTCCAGCCCCTTTTGTTACCCAGCGCTGTTAAAAAAAAAAACATTAAATAACCATCGTTTCAAGCCTCAGCCGCCCCCCTGCACACATGCAAGCCCATCACTTGAACCCACAAACCCACTACGCATGCACATGCCCGTTGCCATCTTCCTCTTTAATTAGCCATGAAAGAGAAGAAAGCGGGATGATAGGATAATAATAATAAAAAAAAACAGCAAAAGGAATAGTTAAAAAATAAACAAATAAATGAATCAACATTAAAAAGGGGGATAAATCTGAAGACCATAATTTTAAATAAATGAAAAGAGAAGGAAAAGGGTAAGAAATTTTAAATCAAATAATAAGAAAACAGGAACAATTATAAACCTGATCTAGCAACATAAAATAAGTGCAACAAAAATAATAACATCCAAAATAAACCCAAAGTTAAAATCAAATCAAATAAAACAATCCTAAACCAAAGAAATCAAATCAGCTAGTTCTGGGCCAAACACTCTCACCTGGAATAAGAGTCCAAATGAATTGCAAACTCAAATAAATCCAAAGAAATAAATGAAGAGATATTTGAAATCAGATAAGAGTCCCACATCAAATCGAATAATCAAAATCAAATTAAATCAAAAGACCAATAAACAAAAAGATAATTCAATAAAAAGATCAAACATGATAAAAAAAATAAAGGACCAAAAGAAAACAAAGCAAATCAAATAATGTTGAAACCAACTCAACCCCTTTAAATAAATCTGAAATAACGCGTCGAATGTTACGCTTTGGTCGTCTCGCATTAGGTGTAATCAAACTTATTTTTCTATGCATATCTTTTATCGGATGTTTCCGCTCAAGGCCACAAGACTCTTTATTCTGGCGATCAATCAAGGGTTTTCTCTCTCAGAGGGATGTAATAACGTCGTTGCGCTTAGGCAGCGACGGGATCTTGGTCCCGACCCGATCTCCACTTTCGTTTGACGAAGTTAAACGGTGCGCAAATAGACCCAAAGTCCTTCGACTCTCGGAGGCAGAACATGTTGTCGCTTTGGCGACTGGCACGCCTGCGCTCCGCGATTACCGATTCATCTTTCGTTATAGTGACTCACTTAGCACTAAACGGGACTTGAATTTGTAATATGCGGGTATACACATGAGAACATGATAAATAAATTTTAAATTTTAAAAATATATTGTGATGGATTCGAAAAATCCATTTCCACAGTCAACAAATTTACATGATATCACTTGAGCTATCATGTTAGTGTACAAATATAGTAAGTACACTTGTACAAATATATAATTTATATCTTTATCCAACTCTCTCTTTATCTCTCTACATGAAAATGAGTATTTTTCACTTTTAAGATCATTTCCATATGAACTTTATAAATATGTGAATTTTCTTTTTCCTAAACAATTTTAAGTATCGTTTGCTATCTTATAAAAGTATGTCCCATGAAAGAATAACATATCTTATAACTTTATAGAAAAAAGTAATCAATAAATGGAAATATGTTTTTTTTTGCATCTTTTTCTAGGTATCATGAACATAACCAATTAGAATTCTTTTGATGGTGTGGGCTTATCAAAACTTGTGAATAGTAGATGTACACTGCTGCAATCTCTTATATTTGTATATTCTTCTAATCAATTACAATACATATTCTTCAAATATACTAAAAACTTTAATTTATTGAAAAATTTTTAAATAAGTCCAATAATATCACTGCCAGTTAAGTATAATTTAGTTATGTAGAATAGTGAAATACTTATTACGTCCTCTGTATAGAATAATAAAGGTGATGTGGATTACTTGACAAATAATCTTATTAGTTGAAAAGAGAGAGAGAAAGATCTTGTGAAACTCTCAACTAATAGAATTACTTTTCTAAGTAATCCATATAACCTTTACTATCCTATCCAGAGGGTAATACGTATTTCTCTTTAAATATGATGATATGAGAATCTTATGAAAACACTTAAAAATTGCACAGGGTGAATACTTGTTGGACACCCACCGTCACGCGACGATGAGATTCATGTGAGAAGAGATACTAGACATGATGATGAGGTGATTCTTTCGAGATTTGACAAGATTCGACCTCAAGATCTAAGGTTAAGTCCTCAAGAGTGATGGGGGAACAAAGTTGCCGCTGTGATCGGATCGACATCGCGCCTTGCTTGCAAGAAGTCAATCTTGGATTTTGTTCATGAGTTCAACTCTTCGATACTCAAATCAAGAATGAAACTTTGAAAGAGAATTGAGAGCTTTAAGAAAGAGAGAGTTGAGATCTGGTGCCATGAGTTCTTATTCTTCTCCTCCTCCATACCTATAGATGTGGTCTTAGGGAAAAGGTTGTGACCTTGCCGTTTGGTTGAGGCGTCTTTTGGTTTGGGTTGACCACTGTTTGTCGAACTATCGTCAGGAAAACAGTCGTCATGTTGTTATTTAGGTTTGCGCAATATTAATGGCCCAATCGACGATGGATGGACTGTTGTTTGGATCTGCCCAACAACAATCATTGGTCCCATGCTTGGAATGTAGTCGATCACATTGGGTCAGTAATCGGTTATCACGAGGGTGATAGACAACGGTGCCTTTGCGTACTACTTAGCTATTGGAAGCACAGCACAATTATAATTGATTATCAGTAGGGACAAAAATCGATTAAGACTCTCCTATGTAATATTTAACTGCTGAGGATATAATGTGGCGATAATTGATTAAGAGATCCTTGTACAATACTTTAAGTAGAGAACCAGTTTTGTAACACCATTTGGTAATATCACCATTAAAATTGTGCCACATCAGTAACTGAAATAAAAAAATTAAAACACCTCATAAATAATGAAGTTGTGGTGTACTTTGATTGGTGTGTTATTTTAATGTGTTACCAAATAATGTTACTAAACCATTTTCCCTATAAGTATGGCAGAGGTTATGACTTATACGGGCTCAGGTGGGACCTAGCTAGACCCGACCCTTGGGCCCAATTCCATAGCAATCCTCCGTCAGTGACGAAATGGATATCGGGACCGGATGGGGTCTCGGGTTCGAACCTGTGACGGGGAAGGAGATGTCCCAGTGGTGTTTACCACTGGGCTATAAAAAAAAAAAAAACCATAACAGGTTTCATCAAAACTAATATCTGTCCAGTACAAAGAGCAAATTATTTCCAGAATCTTAATATTTATGATATCAAGTGATTGAGTTATTTAAAAATATTTTTAATAATATACAAACTACTGAACTAGAGTTAAAAAGTCTACAGGGGGAGAGGCGACTTTCCTGATCCTAAAGGCATCTGGGAAGGGAAGGCCGGAAGGTGGGGATTTGCTGAGGAGGGGAGCATGGCGAGGGGGGCTTCCCAGTCGCAGACGGCGGGGTCGGTGCCCTCCGCGGGCTCTCGCCCCGGCATCGTAGGCCCGAGGGGGACCCCGGCAGCGGCTGCGGCGGGGATGAGGCGGCGGCGGGCGGCGGGCGGGGGAGGGTCGGGAGGGGCGTTCGGCGGCGGCGGGGCGAGCAACATGCTCAGGTTCTACACGGATGAAGCGCCGGGGATCAAGATGTCCCCGACGGTGGTGCTGGTGATGAGCCTCTGCTTCATCGGCTTCGTCACCGCCCTCCACGTCTTCGGCAAGCTCTACCGCCACAGATCCGGCGCCGGGGACGGCCCTTGAGCTCTCTCTTGGCGGTATACTCCTCCCACGGCCTGTAAAAAATGGACAGTGGGTAGGAACTATGGTTATTTGCTTTGTTTCTACTGTTTTTGTTCCCTGCTGTGGCTTCCTGGTAAGTTTAGATGTAGAACAGGCGGGCGGGTCTGGATCGATGTAGTTGCTCTTATCTCCCATTCTGGCACTGCAATCCTCTGCCAAGTGTTTAGCTATCTACTAATTGTTGCTGTGTTCTTATGATGCTCTAGAAGACTCTACCTATACAACTATAAGTATTGTATATACGATCATAAGAATCATATAATCCAAAATTGGCAGCGGGACTCTAACATGACCCTATATAACTATAAGCAATAATATGTAACCATAAGTATCAATATATAATCATAAAAATATGCATCCAGTTATAAGCAATGATATATAACCATAAATATCAGTATGTAATTATAAGTACATATATGCAATCATAATTAGTAATATACGACTAAAAACACATATAAGTTGTAATATACAACATTAACCATATATAATTATAAGTACCGGATATATAATTATAAGTATCAATGTACAATCTTAGCATATTATATACAGCCAATATATAACTTTAGTCATATATACATTACCATAAACTCATGGCGACCTATGTGGAAGATTCTTAATTTTTCTAATCCAATTTGCTTTTTCTCCCCCTCAGTCTATTTTTACATTTCTCATAGATGCAATAATAGAGACATAGGGTGAATAAGGGGCCATACATATCATGGTTAGATGTATTGCACGATCCGACTGTGTTAGATTTGTGCTAGTATTGTACGATGTAGGAGTGTAGTATATTATAGGGCACTACACATCTCAAATCTCATAAATAAATATTTGAAAAAAATAAAAAATAATACTATTCATGTGTACTAATTCGAGTTGTGTCTAGAATTAATGCGGCTCCGGTAAGATAAGATTAAGCCATATCACATAAATCCGGTACGTCGTAGTCAACCATAATAAAATTAGGTGGGATTATAAATTATTTCTGTTCCCACCCACATAATTCAAAGCATCCAACTTTGGTGCTAACAATTTCTTCTAAAGTTCTCATCTTAGCATTTGTCTTCTCCAGTCCAGATTAGACAGCTCCTAAAAGTTTGCTAGCTTTTAGGCATAAAAGATCTTCATGAGCTCTAATATCTGCAAAGAACAGAACTGATGAACAATATTGCATGTCACCTCATGATAGGGTTATTTCTTAACTCTCTATGAAAATTTATTTTTAATACTTCCTAGGGAAATAAGCAATACTTTTAATATTTGGAAAATAAACCCCTAAGATTTTCACATTTTTTTACAAAATACAGAAGAAATGCTGTTGAAAACAAAATTACAAATAAATTATGAAGAATTTGGAGAGTGCAGGTAGGAGTGTAAATGGGCGGGCTTGGGCTGGCCCAAGCCTAAGCCCAACCCAACCCAAGGCCAAGATGGCCCAACCCAAGCCCAAACCAAATCTAATAGATTAAAGTAACTAAAACCCATGTTGGCTCGTTGGGGGCCATTCTAGCCCAACAGCTCTTTCACACAATTATATTTTATTATTAATCATTTAAATCTTTTATTAGCATCAAATAATTAAAAATATCTATTTTTTAAATCAATTTTTTTAGTTAAAAAATATGTTATTATCTTCTGTAAATAAAATTTAAATTTTGTCAAATTTTATTCTGACAAGCAAAAATTATAAAATAAAATATCTAATATCATGTAATAAATTTTAGCGTTAAATTAAACGATAGGTTTGATAACATGCCCCTTAAATTAAATTAAATGATAGTGTTAAGTTAAATTTAGACTAGAAATATTACTATTAAGGTTTGAAACCCGGTCTTGTGTTGTTTAACCGGCCACCACAGGGTCAGAGCCCAGGATACTGACAACTTGGAACAAGGTTTAGGTTAGAAGAAAAATTGTAGACATATATATATATAATTAGATTAGTTGTAAGATGATATCATAGTTAAATGAAATGAAATGTCACGTGTGTGCATGTGATTACAGGAACGGTCAGAGGGGGCTGAAATTAAAAGATATCTCTAGAGCGCCAAACGAATAGATTTTTACCGGATGGTGTACGCCGTTATTGGATTCTGTTAATCTGACGGCGGACACTAACGCCCTTCCGGAATCTTGAATAAAAAGCGTGGGAGAAAAAAACCAACATGCACTTCTTTAAAATCGCATATTTTTAGATAAATTTAAAAATTCGACTAGTTGAAAATTCGAATACATAAAATTTTTAAAATAAATTAATTAATAAATTTAACTAATATGAGAGAATTTTGTTGTAATATAAAACAGAGGATAATATTTACTGTAATAAATTACAATTTTATGAGAAATTAAAAATAAATCAAACATTTGATAGAGACTTCTAATTAATTACTCAAATTTCTACTACACTCAAGTACATCTGATAGACTCATAATATTAAACTTTTGATCTACCAAATTTTAAATTGATTAATTAACATTTTTCAATCAACGTGATCAATCAATTGATATTAAAATTTGATCGAACAAGACTCTTGCATATATTTTTAATAATAATAATAATTTAAATAAAAAATTTATGAGTAAAATAGAATTGAAATCAGATTTTATATTTTGATTAGTTAATTAAACACGACCTATGTCACTCAAATTTGAGTTGAATTTACACTTAGAAAAAAAAAGTTTTGAACTGGCTTGGAGTTTAACGGGAAATGGGTGGGGTTGTTGGGTTTTCCTTTAAGACCTGACGGCGACGGGCACGGGGGGGGGGGGGGGGACCAGCTGTTTTGGGTTTCTGGATCTTTTAATTTAAATTTTGCCAAATTACGAAAACAGCCATGGGTGAGTGGGCCCAGTGGAGTAATAAGGCCTGTCCACTGCAACCCTACCTGTAGAGTCCGGATCCTCTCGCATCCGGGAGGATCGGACTCAACAGTCACCTCTCGCGAGGTGACGCGTGGCCACCTCCTCCCGCCTTCCGTCCCTCCTCCCCACCTCTCGGTCACCCAGTTCCCCTCCCAACCTTCCCACCTTCTCTCCCGGTTCCCCCCCCCCCCCCCCCCCCCCCCCCCCCCCACCTTCCCATCTTCCCAGCCCAGTTACTGTTGCGCAATTGCGCAACAGTAACTCACATTTGGTTTTTTTTCTTTAATTTAAATTTATTTTAAAATCCGATTGTGAGAGATAAGATTTTTATTTTATAATTTTTTTCTTAAATATAAAATAAATATCATAAAAAATAATATTAATGTCTGTCAGATCGGGACTATAACACTCTAAAAAATTTTAATAGATAAAAATTATGAATAATATGGTTATTAGACCTCATTATTATATGAGATAGAATAATTAATATCTGAAACTAATTGATACTAATAAACGATACCTAGCGTCGTACAGAGAGATGTGCGCTCCGACATAACGACATCGAAAAATTGTAACGAAAATAAAATTCGAGAACACCATAATTTCTAAAAAAATATGATGACATCAGAAATATAAATGTCCGAATTTTTGACGTACGGATTTCGAAATTAGTCGATGCAACTATTTTCCGGACGATTTTTCACATCAGTGCAAAATAAACTCTAAAAATTAAACTAAATCACCATAATCTATAAAACCATACATTAACCTATGGCTGCAATTTTAACACAAATGTATATCATTTAAAGTGTTTTCAATAGGATCTTTAGGCAAGCTGATTTTTAAGTTATTTACGGTAACCATTTTAACCAATTGTTTATTTCCTTAGTTTTAAATTTTAATTCTAAAATTGAATTGTGAAAGATGTCATTTTTTATTTTATAGTTTTTAAAATTAAAAACAAATATCATTAAAAATATAATATGATGTCTATCCAGTTCGAAACTGTAACGTCCTAAAAATTTTAATAGTTGAAATTTTGAATAAAATGGTTATTAGACCTCATTATTATTATGAGATTGAAACAATTAATATCTAGGATTAATGATAATACTAAACGTTATCTTAATGTCGTACAAAAAGATGTGCGCTCTGACATACCAACACCGAAAAACTGTAACAAAAATAAAATTTGAGAACACCATAATTTCTAAAAAAATATAGTGACATCAATGCACCTGAATGCAACCATAAGCACTTGAATGCAACCATAAGCACCTGAATGCAACCATAAGCACATGAATGCAACCATATGCACCTGAATGCAACCATAAGCACCTGAATGCAACCATAAGCACCTGAATGCAACCATAAGCACATGAATGCAACCATATGCACCTGAATGCAACCATAAGCACCTGAATGCAACCATAAGCACCTGAATGCAATTATGTACCTGAATGCAACATTATGCACCTATATGCAAAATGTTTCCACCTTAAATGAAACTATAGACACCTGAATGCAACCATGTTGCACCTGAATTGAATATGCAACCTTAGTGTTCTCAGATTTTATTTTCATTACAGTTTTTCGGTGTCGCCATGTCGGAGCGCACATCTTTTTGTACGACCTTAAGATAACGTTTAATAATATCAATTAATCCTAGATATTAATTATTTCAATCTCATAATAATAATGAGATCTAATAACCATATATTCAAAATTTTAACTGTTAAACATTTTCAGGATGTTACAGTCTCGAACTGGATAGACATCAATATTATATTTTTAATGATATTTGTTTTTAAATTTAAAAAAACTATAAAATAAAAAAATGACATCTTTAACAATCCAATTTAGAATAAAAATTTAAAACTAAGAAAATAAACAATTGGTTAAAATGGTTACCGTAAATAACTTAAAAATCAGCTTGCCATGATATACATTTGTGTTAAAATTGTAGCCATAGGCTAATGTAATGGTTTTAGAGTTATGGTGATTTTAGTTTTTTAATTTTAGAGTTTATTTTGCATTGAGTGAAAAACCGTCCGGAAAATAGTTGCATCGACTTAATTTCGAAATTTGTACGTCAACAAATCCGGATATTATATTTCTGATGTCACCATATTTTTTTTAGAATTTATGGTGTTCTCAAATTTTATTTTCGTTACAGTTTTCAGTGTTGGTATGTCGGAGCGCCACATCTTTTTGTACGACATTAAGATAACGTTTAGTATTATCAATTAATCTTAGATATTAATTGTTCAATCTCATAATAATAATGAGGTCTAATAACCTTTATTCAAAATTTCAACTATTAAAAATTTTTAGGACGTTACAGTTTCGAACTGGATAGATATCAATATTATATTTTTAATGATATTTGTTTTTAAAATTAAAAAACTATAAAATAAAAAAATGACATCTTTCACAATTCAATTTTAGAATTAAAATTTAAAACTAAGGAAATAACAATTGGTTAAAATGGTTACCGTAAATAACTTAAAAATCAGCTTGCCTAAAGATCCTATTGAAAACACATTTAAATGATATACATTTGTATTAAATTGCAGCCATAGGCTAATGTAATGGTTTTATAGATTATGGTGATTTTAGTTTAATTTTTAGAGTTTATTTTGCACTAAGTGAAAACTCGTTCGGAAATAGTTGCATCGACTTAATTTCAAAATCCGTACGTCAAAAAATTCAGACATTTATATTTCTGATATCATCATATTTTTTTAGAAATTATGGTGTTCTCGAATTTTATTTTCGTTACAGTTTTTCGATGTCGATATGTCGGAGCGCACATCTCTCTGTACGGCACTAATGTATCGTTTATTAGTATCAATTAATTTCATATATTAATTATTTCTATCTCATAATAATAATGAGGTCTAATAACCATATTATTCATAATTTCATCTATTAAATTTTTTAGAGTGTTACAGTCCCGAATCTGACAGACATTAATATTATTTTTTAATGATATTTTTATATTTAAGAAAAAAAACTATAAAAAAAAATCTTATCTCTCACAATCGGATTTTAAAATAAGAATTTAAAATTAAAGAAAAAAAAATCCAAATGGTGAGTTACTGTGCGCAATTGCGCAACAGTAACTGGGCTGGGAAGATGGGAAGGGTGGGGGGGGAGGGGGGGAACCGGGAGAGAAGGTGGGAAGGTTGGGAGGGGAACGGGTGTGACCGGAGGTGGGGAGGAGGGACGGAAGGCGGGAGGAGGCGGCCACGCGTCACCTCGCGAGAGGTGACTGTCTGAGTCCGGTCCTCCTGCGTTGCGAGAGGATCCGGACTCCTACCTGTAGGCTCGCCCGATGGGCCAGCCCGTCTAAACCCAGTTAAGTAAGGATCTAATTTGTTGGTCTTATCATGGGCTCGGGATGAAAATTTAAATTTAGACGGGTTTTTTGACCTATCAACCCAGCGGGTTTATGGGTTAGCCCAACCGTTGACACCCCTAAGTGCAGGTGCAGCCCCCTGCCCTGACTTCCATCAGAGATATATATTTGGGTTTTCGTCTGGATTCTATTTCACTGAGAGTTGAAGTGATGTCAGTTTTGTTCCGTGAGATAAAATATTTTCAAAGAGTTATTATTTCTCTTGGTAGTAAATATGTAAAATTTAATCAAATAAATTGGTATTCAAGAAATATATAAAATATTAGATAGAATAATATTTAAGATACATTTTTAATTAATATAAATAAAAAACAGCCCTGAAGGAGTGACCAATAAGTGGTGGCGCGAGTGGGTGATAGGCCGTCTCCTGGTCTCCGTTGTCTGATCGATGTTCTGACGATGGCCAAAGAGTTTGGTGTGCCGCTGGTGTTCTCCTCGCATGATGGGCGCCCCGGCGTGCCAGCTAGCGGAAGGCCGCCGCCGTGCCTTTGGCTTTTTCAGATGTCGAGGCCTGTAAGTGTCGGTGTCGGCATCGACATCCCCTTTATATCCTTTGAAATTGGATTCACCTCTGCGTCGTCCTCCTTCCCCACCTCCGTCTTCACTGCGAACGTCTATTTCGGCAGGGATATTATCTCATTCGATGATGACTCGCCGTTGCTCGAGAAGTTGGAGATCAACACCCGACAAATTTAACGGAAGACGAGATCGATTATGAACTCTATTCATGTGAACACCGATCTCCACGAGGACGCTGATCTCTCACATCCTTTCCTATTCCTTATGGCATTCGGCCTCTTCCAGCTACTAGCTGGGAAGTTTCACTTGGGTGGGGGTCATCGTGGCGGCCTTCTTCCTCTACTCCGTGATCAACATGCTTGCTGGGCGCAACGGGAACCTGGATCTCTGTCGCTACGTGAGCCTCCTTGGCTATTGCACGTTGCTTGTGGAGGCTATTTTTAGCCTTCTGGGCCCATAGACCCATCCTGATCCAGTAGAAAAGCAGCGCGACAGCCCCTCTGCCACGTGTCCTCGAAAGCAGCCAAAACTTTCGAACACGCTTTGCTCACCACACATCCAAGGGCGGTACGGGGATGAACTCCCCAACATATCCGAGCAAGATAAGATCACCGAGCGTCCGCTACGCGGTAGGTAGCCACCGAGTACCGGGCAACCTCATCGGGCAGGTCTAGGGTTCCATGTTCGGACCCCATAAAGGGCAATCATGAGTAGCTATCCTTTGATCCCACACCGCATTTAATGGTGCGGCACGTCACGCCTCCCCATCAACGTGGCGGCCCTGGAGCAGGGTCCCGAGGCCCTGACAAGGGATCCCTAAGGGGTGGCTTGAACAGATATCCTCTCGTCTCGGGAACCTAATTGTCACATTCTGCCTCTCGCCATTGGAGGAGTGCGCGTCAGGACTCGTCAGATCCCCTTGTGATGTGTAACTCTCAAGTTCAGGCAATAGCGTTCAGAAAGAAGCAAAGAAGCCATAAAACTTCTAAGAGAAAGACTTAGTACACTTTCATATTGCACTTAGATGTAATATGACTAAACACTAAATTTATGTGGCACCTCTCACTTGGACAGTGATAAAATGATAAATCAATTATTAGATGGCACATGAATTTAGTGTCTAATTATATTGTATTTAAGTGCAATATAAAAATACACTAAATTTTTCTCAACTTCTATTGTACTTGTTCTGCCTTGTCCATTCCAAGTCATCATTGGATTTCCAAACACGATGTAAGAACTTGTACAAGCGGTCTGGATCCATCGTCACAGAACATGACCCATTTTGTGTGGGAATTTATTTTCTCGTCTGGAAGGTTTGAATTCAATTAACGTCGCTGCTTCCTGCCCAGCCGTCAAATCCCATCAACTAGAGGGCACCTTCTACTCGCCCAAAACGAAAAAAGAAAGAAAAAACTTAATCTACAGACAGAACCAGCTGACGCAGGAGCAGAGCTCCCACCTCTGCAGTCATCTGCCCTCCTTTCCGACCACTTGAAGCAGCAGCAGCAGCTGCAGGAAAACGTAGGAAACCCCGCCCACGGTGGCGTACTGCAACTTGGTCTCCCCCTCCACATCCGGGAAATCTCCGTCGACGGAGCGGTTGAACCCGCCGGCCAGCCACCCCAAGTTCCCGTAGCCCCCCTCGTGCAGCATTGCCACGGCAATCGTCGACCTGAATTGGACGTCCTTCTCAGACACAGAGAAAACATAGGCACAGAGAGAGAGGCATGGCCGCCGGCGGGATCACCTACCTCAGCCCTTCTCCGCAGGCGACGAGGAGCTTCTCGTCCTTGTTGGGCACCATCCTCTCGACCTCGCGGACGAACTGGTCGTTGACGGTGGTGAGGAGCTGGCCCGTCCACAGGCCGACGTAGCCGAAGTGGACGGACTTCTTGAGGAGGGTGAGGGGGCCGCCGTCGGTGTCCTCCACGAAGAGGGGGACGTGCAGGGCGTCGCGCACCCGCGCCCGCTCCCACTCCCAGGCGGGCCTGATGTCGAGCAGGCGGAACCCCTCGTCGCCCAGCGCCGCCCCGGCGTCCCTCGGCGGGACGGGGCGCACCGCGCCTGTGCGTATCAGCTCCTGGCAGCGACCGGAGAGGGCCTGAGCCCTCACTCTGGCGCCGGGGCTCGTCTTCAACGCCGACGCGGGATTGAGGAGGGTCCCCATTGCGGGTGTTCGACCACTGGTTCGGCCTCCTCTCCCTCTGGGCTCCCTCTCAGACAACTCTTATCCAAGAGAGACTGACCAGCTGTAGCTTGGCCAGTGGATCCTTAGCCACTCATCAAGTCATCAGTAGAGTGGGACACGCATAGAGAAATGTTTTTTTTGTGCCCGGCTGACCTAGCAAGCAGGAGGTTCTGCACTACTTCTCTCATCAGTTGGATAGGAAAATTGGAATTTCCTTTTTAAGGGGTTTTTATATTTTTTAAAATTTTAAGAATTTTTTTTAATTATTTTTCACATGTTCTGCATGTAGGTACGTATACATGTTAGTTGGAGTTTTAGTTGTATAAAAATATTTTCTATTTTGTGAGGACTAATCCTCTGCCCCCTCTTATGGAGATATTTCTCTCTTCCCATGTGGCTTCCTCTTCTCCCTTTTCCCACGCACGATGTATGCTTGAATCGAACTCTCCCCACTTGATAGAAGTGAAATATTCCTAACCCATGTCCCCAGATAATGCAAATGCAAAAATTTTCCTTTGCACAGAACTTTCATAAAAGTTTCCAAACACATGATGTTATTTTATCGCGAAGGTCACGAATCTTCAATTTCTTAGGAAAAGTTTTCATGATTCTTCGTTACTCAGACCAAGAAGGATAAACCAATTTGCTACTTCTACATGTTTTTTTTTTTTTTGATAACGAGAAAATCTCACCCCGTGTGATTTTATGGGCTCAAAAATTGGTGTTCGAAAATTTCAAAGTCAGAATTTGACAACTCATACTTTCCGTATATATGTACTGTCTTTACCCCACTTGATCGAAAAAATTTTAAATTTACACACCTCGAAGATTGCATGTAAATTAAGTAAACCCCCCAGAAATCGAACTCGGAATCTCTTATTTTTAAGCAAGAGTTCTAACCGATCGACCCAATCGGAGTCCTCCCACTTCTACATGTTTCCTGTGTGTGTGTGTGTGAATTCTCTTGATTCCCGGAGAACTGGCACCAAAAAAGGAACAGGAGGAAATCCGAGCAACAATCTGAAGCCATTCCTAGCCGAAGAAATCACCAAGAAAACAATGTATTGCAAGATTTCTTTTATAATGAAATTGATATAGATTGCAAGAAAAAAATTTTATTAGATGAGAAGAGTAGATAACCATGTCGGGGGCTGTCTGTCTTATGTACATACCTGCCTAAAGTCCCTCTCTTGATGACACCTTCAAACATGAGATTTTATTTGCTGAAAACGTCTAATATGGTCACAACACAAGCTTACTCTCCTATCAAAAGAAGATAACACAAGCTTTCTCTCCTAACAAAAGAAGATAACACAAGTTTTCACATATTATATCGATACAGTGGAGATTAGGTACATCTCAGTTCTCTATCTCAAAGACCACACCATCTTCCTTTGAGAAATAGTGCGTTGTGTGATCCACCACCTGCAAAGCAAAAGAAATATCAGGTACATGAAGAACTAAAGACGGTGGAACTTAGAAGTAAAAGATGCATCAAGTTTTGGAATTCATGTAAGGTACCGAAATCTAGAACAATGTAGTACTCATGGGGGATAACGTCACTTATTCATGAAGCAAATGTCATTGTGTAGAAATGGAAACTAAAAGAGTAGACTATGCAAGATAGCTGTATTCATCTTCTCTTAAGACTCTTAACAGGCGGCTAGATCACAATGTTGGTATTGTTTAGCTCTAGACTTTAGAGATTAAACGGATATGAGAACTGACAGGCCCACCGGGCCAAGTCCAATAAGCTCACTGGAATAAGCCTAGCAGGGGACCCCAAGAGGAGGGCATCCAAAGGGGCCTTAGTCCCATATCGGATGTCTCCTATTCCTTCCACATCCAATAGTCTTCAAAAGAAGCACAAGAGGCACAGGGAAAAGAGTGGGACAACCTAGTAACTTCTCTCTCTACAGACTGAGTTTAGAACCGAGCTGGACTAACTTGGCCATCGAAGGACAAACACTTGTTCCCTCAAGCATGGTTTGGCGCATCGGATCGATTCGGGTGAATCAATGCGAATCAAGAAAACCCTGATTCGTCTGATTCTCATCGAATCAGACCGATTCCCATACGAATCAGTCCGAATCGTGGCGGATCAGGAAAAATCTAATTCGCCCCGATTCTCCGATGCGGTGAACCTTGCCCTCAAGTACAAAGCATAACAACACTCGAGCTCCAAGCTCAAACACCCAGAGGTCCGCCCATCGAAACCCTTGCAGGTCAGGCCAATGTCGGCTGCAAGCAGATCCTTGTTCCCCGATAGCTCGGTCTCGGGCACCCTCAAGGTCAGCCAGACCGACCTCATCAAGAACACTAACTCTTCAATTGTTAGATGTTCCTCTGTTCAAAGCCAGCCAGCAAACAGAGAATCACAGCATGTTCACTAGAAACTAGAAATAGAAGATTAAGACTCAGGCCAGCTCTCATGAAAATGCAAAAGAGATAATTGACTGGATATTACATTAGCACAAATAATCGAATGAAGGTAGAGAAGGGACAGCACTGACATTGGTGTCACTCAGCTCTAGATTGTAGAAATCGATTGCCTTCTCTCTGAACAAAGGGCCAGCATGCCATGTGCCAACGTTTAACTTCAGAAACTTGGGGCCAGTTACCCGAAAAACAAACACATCATCAGGGTGTGGTGGAACATAGTAATGTCCAGAGGCTGCCTTCACAACCTTCTTGGCTACACCAATTTTCTCTCCATCCAGGATGGAAGCCTTGGCTACACCAAGAAACCATTCAACACCCCCAACAGAACCAAGACACTGGGTCACACTTGCATGATGAGTGATGCTGGCAAACTTGAGCTTCCGTTGTTCTAGATGCATGATGTAAAACCTATCAAGATTGGAAAGAGTCAGCAGCAAAGAAAGAGCGTAGGGAGCTCATCTTTAAAAAGAACTTAACAAGACATTTGACTATCTGAAACCAGTTTCCTCTTCCCTGGGGGAAGGATAGTGGATATGTTGGCAAGTAAGGAAACCTCAATACAAGTTCAGATGAGTATAGACAAAACGAGAATTTGAAGAAAATCCAGGATCTACAACTGCAGTTCCCAGTCTATATATTTGGAAAGACCCATATAAGGTAACCTGTGGATTGTGGTTTTTTACAATTCTAAAAAGATTGACATGACAATGCCAGCCAACATAAGTTGTTCGGCGAACATCTTGCATATAGAACATGTGTTATCTTGGTGAAATCACATCACTAGAATCAAAATGCACTTCTAATTTGTACTTTTCTTCAATTAAGCGCCCAAAATCACAGTCTATATACTGAGTCTTGCTGAACTTCTGAAAACATTTGGAAAAGAAGAGGGGGGGGGGGGGGATGTGAAGTGATCCAAACCGGGGGAGCAGATGGGCCTTCTTCCACAGGGGCTTGTGGAATGAGGGCTCCCCCTCCCTCCCTGAGGCCGAAACAAACAGCAAGCCCTAAGAAACAGAAGAAAACCCTAGGCAAAAACGAAACAGGCGCCAAGCAAAAGCAGTCGGAAAGACTGCACATATCATCAAACGCAAGCACAAAAGCAGAAAAGGAAAGGAATGAGATGCCTCGGAACGCCGCGGTGGAGCTCCAGCTGCGCGTCGTTGGGCCCGAACTCCTGTCCGTCCGCAGAAGCCAATATCACCTGCCCGAACTCGGCGAAGTTCGCCGGGGTGGCCTCCACGGCCGTCAGCTTCACAACTGTGGTCGCCCTCCGCTCCACGCCCGACGAAGCCATCTACCCAGAAAGTAGTAAGATTTCTTACACAAACGGAGGAGGAGGAACCAAGAAGAGGGGGAAAAATGGACCCAAAAAAAAAACGAATTTTGGGCATCTGGGTTTCGCTGTTCTTGCTTACCGTAATCGGGAAGCGGCGGCACCGCCGTGTGTGGGAGATTCCTTTGCCGCTTAAGCCGATGGTGCACGGGCGTAGTGTGAGCATGGACCTTCTTATCGCACAGGGCCAACGGCACCACTCCGCCCAGGTGCTTGCGCGTGCGAATCCCCTCTCGGCCTCTCCTCACTCACCGGCTGAGGGGGTAGTACATCGACGCCACATGCCACTGTGGCTGGCAGCCATATGTAATAGAAGAATCATGGTCGGGGCGGCACGGGCGTACCGTACCGTGCCCGGCGCCAGCGGCACCCGGCACGGTCGGGTCACCCGGGTTAATTTTTTTTTTTCATAATTTTTTTATATTAGGTATATTAAAATGATATAAATGTGGTTTCAATTAAGATAAAAATTTAAACATAGGTTAATTAAGAGATGATATAAATTATAGTAATTTTAGTTTAATTTTTTTAATTATTTTTTTATCAAGTAAAAATTATCTCAAAAATTAGTAAACCGGCTTAATCTCAACATTTAAGGGATCTAATAGTGTCTAATTGAGATGAAATTTCAAACATAAGTTAATTAATATGTGATACAAATTGTAATAATTTTATTTTAATTTTTTAAATTAATTTTTTGTCAAGTAAAAACTGTCCCAAAAATCATTAGGTCGACCTAATCTCTACATCTATGCATCAATAACTCATGATATTTATATTTTTATAATCAGTATATTTTTCTAGTAATTATGATGATTTCATATTTGACTTTATTTTCGAACCAAATGTCGTCCCGTTAAATACGTGCACAGAGAGTTCGTCGTACCGCGACAAACTCTGTCTGCACTTAAGTGGTTTAATTAGTGTCTAATCGAGATAAAATTTTAAACATAAACTAATTAAGAGATGATACAAATTATAGTAATTTTATTATATCTAGGATTAATTAACATTAATAAATGATAACCCAATGCCATACCCAGAAGTGCGCGCTCCGACAAGGCGACATCAAAAAATGTAACGAAAATAATTTGAGAACACCATAATTTTTAGAAAAATATGATGATATCAAAAATATAATATCCAGATTTTTTGACGTACAGATTTCGATATTAAGCCGATGTAACTATTTTCCGGGTGATTTTTCACCCAGTATAAAATAAATTTTAAAAATTAAACTAAAATCACCATAATTTGTAAAATTATTACATTAGTTTATAGCTAAAATTTCAACACAAATGGACATTATTTGAATGAGTTTACAAGGTACAGAATGAGTTTCAACACAACATGTCAATTTTCCACCGTATTTCAACGGTACGGTACGTTTCGATACGTACCGTACCACGGAGAATACGGTACGGTCGATCCGTCGATACGGCGAACCTTGAGAAGAATAGAAGATTCACAAGAAAAACTGTTGCAGTATGGATAAATTTTGTTATTTATTTGCGAAAAAGGCTAGCATCTTTGTAGATCTGGAATGACATGAACCACTTTAAGTTAATTGGAATTAGGTTCAATAGTTACAATATGTGTTTTTTTTTTTAAAAGAAATACTTAGTTCCCTCATAGGAGGCAAAAAAGTGATCTAGATTGTTTGACAAATAATTTTATTTATTGAAAAAAAAGAGATGTTTTGTCAAACTTTCAACCAATAAATTTATTTGCCAATAAATTCACATCAATTTTCTTACACTCTAAATAGGGCACTAAGTAACAATTTTTTTTGGGCCTTTATGTAGAGTAGTTGTTAGTGTCAAGAAAAAATAACTCATTTCTGCTGTACCCGGGGCATGCAAGTTGCCTAAGGATACCCACTTTCTGACATGTTTTCATTTTTTGTAATAGATATAGAAACAATTATTTTTGCGTTTATTTTTTTAATTTTCTTGTTTGATAATGTATAAATTTATTTATTTATATAAAATATTTATCATTAAATTCTTACCGCAGCCAGAGACATCTCTTTTTCTATTCCTCCTAACACCATCCACACCCACTATCAGATTGTCGCTGAAGTTTCTTTCTTTTTTTTTTTTTTTGGTTGCTATTTTTTTTTGTTGGGAACTAGATGCATAAAATAACTGGGGGGGTGTCAAATTTCACGGTAACAAGAGGGATAAGGAGGTATAAGAGAATAAATTTATGGTTAAAAATTATTTTGATTTGAATAAGGTGTATTAAGTTATCTGTGAATAAAAGGCCTGACCTAGGCCCAATCCATTAACACCCCCTTGGTCCTCAAAGTATCAGGACTCCACAAAACCGGGCTGGCTAACAAAAATCTGTAGAGCATTAATGTAAGAGCAACTGTTGGAAATAGCTTGAATAGGAGGACCCCTTTCTTTGCTTTCTTCTACAACACCAAAGCCCAAGGAACTTGATAGCCCTATTGGGCCAGGCCCAACAACTTCAATGAGCCCCACTTAATAAACACCCTCAGAAGAAGTTGAAGTGGGGGAGTGGCCGAAGGGATTTAAATCTTATATCGGCTATCCTCCTCTTCTTATTTCCTCAATTGCCTTCAAATGAAGACCAATCGATATAAATAAGGGGGAGAGGACAAATGACATGGTTCGGTTCGGGTTGGTTCATTTTTTGGCTAACTTGAACTAAACCGAATCCCAAGATCGAATTGAACCGAACCGAATCAAACCGGTTCGATTTAGTTTAAATCGAAATCTAATAGATTTTATGTCAAAAGCGCACGCTTGGCCTGGTGGCTAAGGCGCCGAGGCTTCCATTGGGGCCAACGTGTTTTTGACAAAATTCTTAGTTTGGTTCGAATCTCAGCTCCGCCAACGTGTTTTTGACAAAATTCTTAGTTTTAACACTCTTTCACAAAAAATCGATTGGAGGAGAGGAGTTTCGGACCCACAATTGCAAAAAAGCTCTAGCCAATTGTGTTATATTTTATTTGTGTAATTACTATACATATTATTTATATATATATATATATATATATATATATATATATATTCGGTTTCAAAAAGTAAAACCGAACTGATCTCCATAGGGACTCAAATCGAACCGAACTGGATCAAATCGATCGATTCAATTTGAATTTTCAGTTTGAACCGAAATCTGAACAGTCATTGACAACTGCAGCTTGATCCAACTGTTCATTTTTCTCTCTCCTCTTTCTAACTCCCCCCCCCCCCAACAAATCTTCAGGTTGAGTTAGAGTGATTTGACTGTCGCAGGGTTGATCTTAAGAACTCTTTTCCAAGTTGATTGTCTGTTTTTCAAGTAGGACCGCCCTTAATTGCGAGCAAGTGTTTGTTCCTCCCGAGTGCAAAATATTTACTCACCTAGATTCCGAGCTGAAGTCTCCCGAGAATATCGACCCACCAAGACAAAGATCAAACCAACCTGATAAGAACTAATTCTCGTCCATTTGCTCAAGCTTATCACCACGTTTGCCCTTCAGACTGCTGTGGGCACCCCATTTCATTAATGGGCCCAAACCACCGGCCCATTACCCAAGCCGCTAGCACCGGTTTTTAGCCTCTCATGGGCTGTGCAAAAAGAACCAAAAGGCCCATTCAAAGGCCACCAAGGCCCATCTGAAATCAACCCTCATCTCACCCCATAAAGTGGGGGGGGGGGGGGGGGGGGTGAGAGTAACCATTTGTGACACCTCCCAAAAGGGAGTGCCACAAATGGTAAAAGGTGGTCTGCCACCTCTCTTGTGCAGGGACCTGTTTTGGGGTTTTTCTGGGCTTCTCTTCCCTTCTAGAAGGCTTGGGCAAGGGGCCAGCAAAGGGGATACGCAAGAAGGGCCAAGAGGGGAGAAAGGGGACTGGTTCCTTTTGGGTTTTCTGAAGCAAGCAAGCAGCAAGAAGCAAGGAGCCCCTGCGTTTTCTGCTCAACCTCTCCATCCCGTGAGAGCCTGCAAAAGAAAAGAGAGCAAAAGAATAGAAAGAAAAGGTAAGAGAAGAAGAGAGAAAAGAGAAGAGAGAGGGGGGGGGGGGGGCTTATCTTGTCTTGTCAAGGGAAGAAGAAAGGAGTGAGTGGGTTACGTGAAGCCTTCTTCCTCCCATTTGTTCTTTGTGTACTTCCTCTCCATCCCTCTCACATTGAATACACTATTTTGTGCATTCCTTTTTTTTATGTGAATAGCTTGTCCTTAGCATTTAATGCATGTTTCTCCCCTCTCACTTTGGTTTTTTTTTCTTCTAATGGTTTTCTTCCTTTGTGGTGGGGGTTACGGGATGGGATGGCCTCTCTATAGAGGTACATCTCTCTCCCCTCTAACACCTCATATGAGGCCAAGAAGCCTCCCATACCTCAATAAATAAGTCATGGGGGCATGAGACCTCATGCTCCACTTAATGCATGCATGGCATACCATTCTCTCCTCCAAATAGGCCACGTTTTCTACTGTTTAGGACCTGCAAAAAACCAGTTTTTTTCACTGCTCTAACAGCCCTTCAAGAGTCCCCTTTGTGGTCAACATACCCCATGGCAATGGTCAAGGAGATTGAGCAAATAATGCTCATATCCCTTGCTTAAATGCCATCTTCAAAAGCCCCATTCAAAGAGACCATCAAACCTGGTTCGCCCCTCTAAATGGACCTCCCCCACTGCGGTTTTCAGCCCCTTTGATATGCACTTCAAGTTAGCACCCAATAGTCTCCAAAGAGTCCCATTTCGCTAATTAAGGAGGTTGGGCAAATGATGCATAAATCTCTTTGTTTAGCCCATCTAGCAATGGGTTGCAATACCATCTCGTCATCCAAAATCACCCCGGCCATGAGCAAGGGCGTTCTTGGAGAGTGGTGTTGTCCCCCCTTTGCACAGGTGACTGGCTGCGCCGATTCAGCCTGGTTCTGGTTCTGGCAGTCCTGTAAGACCAGAGCAGAGCTGCGCCGATTCGACGTCCTGGCCATCATGTTGGCCGAAATCATGTGAGCAAAACCATTGCTCTATGTGACACCGGCTGATAAACAGTCAAAAGACACAGTATTAGACCCATCCACATCCTCGGATCGGACAACATGATGTTCGTGTCCGGACGGGTGGGTTTGCATGTGACTCATCGTCCCGCGGGTCGTTTGGCCATAACATTGCCCGAATCTCCGTAGGCATGCCTGGGGGATCGAGGTCATAGGCCGTCGGAGTTACGCCGTTTTACGACGTACACTCTCCCTTTTGGTGTCATCTCCGCTTGTGGTGGATGAACATCGCGCTTTCCCCTCTATCACCACGATAAGAGAAATGCTGCCGAATTTCCCCCGCGAGGGTCGAATTGGCGCAAAAGCTCCTAAAAGAGGTCATTAGCTTCTAATTGAGTTGGCAACGTTGCGAACGGAAGCCAATTCGATGATGTATGATTTCAGCCGGCTGCGCCGATTCGCCTTATCTCGTCAGCTGCGCCGATTCGAGGACGTTTGCGAAGTGCGCTGAGCCATCGAGCTCCGCCGAACGAATAGAACTCCATTTCAAATGCTCAAAAGACCCGAACGACAAATTAATATCGTTTAATGATAAAAAAAGAATTGTAAAAGCAAATTGACCTCTTTTCAAACAAAAAAGGGAAGAAGAAAGTAAAAGGCCATTCCATGTTGTTAAATGACTAAGTTCAACCTTTTTTTAAATGACAAAATCACCTCAGATTTTACAAAGGATCAAAGGATCAAATCAAACCTTCTTTTAAAAGAACAAAAGACCAACTTGAACTATTTTCAAGCAAATCAAAGGTCACCCCCCATGTTTTCCAAAAGAGCAAGAGATCAAATTAGACTTTTTCTCAAGCCATAAAAGATTGCACCACCATGCACAAAAGAGTCAAACCGAACTTTTCCAAATAAATGATCATCACACGTTTTGCAACAAAAAAAAGAAATCAAATTGAAATAATTTTCAACAAAAGACCAAATGGTATCTATTTTCAACAAAAAGTCAAATAGACCACCCTTTTCAAAATTGTCTTTCTCAAATGAATTTAAAAGACCGAATTGAACTTTTTTGCGATAAAGAGGACCAATAAGTGAATAGACAAAGAGATTGCGTAGCGGGTTGAGTGAAAGGTCTAATGGGTTCGATTAGGCGTTCGTCTTGTTCCCTAGTATTTCAGTTCAATTATGTTTCGCACCCTTTATCGGATGTCCCGTTTTAAGGTCATGAGGCTTTCTAATCTGGCGATTAATCAAAGGTTTTCTCTTTCTAAAAGAGATGTAATTAACGCCGTTGCGCTCAGACAACAACGGGATTTTGGTCTAGGATCCGACCACTCACTTTCGTTTGACGAAGTCAAACGGCGCGCACAATAGACTTAAAGCCCTCCGACTCTCGGAGGCAAACCATTTGGTTGTCATTTCGGTGACTGGCACGCCCGCGCTGTGCGAATTGTGGATTCATCTCACGTCGCCATTGCTCGAGACTTGGATTCGCAATACGCATGCATCCATGAGAACATGAGACAACATGATAAATAGAACTTTTAAAAGTAGAATTTATAAAAATAATTCCATTTCCACAACTGCCAAAAACCCACATCATGTAAGGTGTTTCGGATGGTTGCTCGGGGACGAGGGGACACCCCCCACACAAAGCAAGCTTCAAGTGGGAGTAGTGATCTTTATCGCACCATATAGTTGGAGACAGATCAGGACGTACGTGGTGCAGCACCCACATGAAAAGTTTTGCACATCAGGGCACATTAGATCCATCGTGGGGAAGTCTTCCTGTTGGGTTACATCATGGTTTAAGATTCTGAGTAAGCACTTAAAAACTGTGCCTTCCCACCAAGATCGCAGAAGCTCTGCATCAACATTTGGTCAGAGGGACAAGGTATCGTGCCAGACACGTCTGGTCAGACACCTCTGACGAGAGATCAGATCAGGTTCTGCAGTGTTGCAGATCGTCTGTACCGGGGTTCCATGGGAATCCGGCGGAGTAGTTGTTCGGACGTCATTGCAAGTTCCTACACACTTTCTTGATGAAGTCTGTTCGCAGTTTCAGACAAGATTTTCACATAAACACCTAGTTAGATTAGAGTTACATAGTCATTATCTTGTATGGTTGATGCATGGTAATATGCATGTGTGTGATTTTAATACTAGTGCTGCTCGTCATCCTTTGAGAAAATCCCAGAAGGTTAGTCATCATGAAGGTTAAAAGAAAAAATTTGCAATCATCTTTCGGTCCATTTCATCTCTTTTGAAGCTGTTTTTGGTCATTTTCCATTTAACCAGAGCAGGAACCGGCTGGTTGTGGTGGGGCTTTTTTTTTTTTTGAAAAAAATAAAAATAAAAAACTGCATATACAAATTTAAGGGTTCCTTTGTTTTGACATAAAGCATCATAGAAAAGAGGCTTTCAAATTATAGTACCCCAGATCCTAGTTTCAACAATTTCAAATTCTGGTTTTCAAGTCTCAGTTTGGTAATGAGTTAGACTAAAGTTAATTCAGAATTAATTCAAAATTAATTTAAAAATAATTTAAAAATATTATAGAGTTAACTCAAGTGGGTTAGATTAAAGGTGAGTTCAATGTGAGTTAACTCACAATTTTTCAACCCACCTCTAGAGGTGGGTTGGAGTTAATCTATTAAGTTAACTATTTTTTTGCTCACATGGTACATAACATTAATTACTATTTTTTTTTCTAACATAGATTAACTCATTTTTTCTTACTAAAATACATTTAAGAAAAATAAGTTAACTCACTATAGCCAAATAAGTTAACTCAAATGTAAACAAAGTAAAAGTGAGCTAACTTTAGTTCTGGGTTAAAATTAATTTTAATCCAACCTATTACCAAACTAAGGCTTGGTTTCCAGGTTAACTTTGAGGAGACAAATGGTGTCACAGAACCAACAAGATTTGGAAATCTATAGTTTATGAGTAATACTGATAACACAATTCAAGGGTTCTCTAAATATCAATGCATATATACACATTCATATAATTGTGTTTCAAATTAAGTTCTACAATATTTTTCAACAGGCTAAACATCCCCCATTCCTGCCAACATTATGCAGTAGTCATGCGTGTAGTCCATGCCATGCAAAGTCCCAGCACAATCATGGGGTCCTTTTCCCCTAATTTTCATTGCCCATTATGAACTTCGGACATCTATGTGTGCCTTTAGTCCCTCAAATTCATGAGTCATGACACCCATGTCAGCCCATGTCGGCTTCCCATCTTCCCTAGCTACTTTTCCCAAGAACACCATTACTGAAACCTTCTAGCTAGCATCCTCCTCCCCTTCAAACATTTCCCTAAAATTGTTTCCCTCAAATCCTGTTGAATTCTTTCGTGGTAGCAGAGAGACTCATCCCCACCTCTCAAAAGGAACAGCCCTTCCCAGCAGTGATCTGTGTGAGATTTTCATGAAATTTGTAGTGCTAAGTTTGCTCACTCGAGCCATTCACAACAGGACAAAACCATCCCAGGTGCACTGCACCAGTTTGCAGTCTATCTGATTCAGCCTTGTTTTGCAAAAGATTACAAATGGAAAGGGCCAGTTGGGCAGTCATGAGATACAGAAATATATGTATTATTTGATCCCCTGGGCGGTCATAATTTCCTGACCATGCACCATGAGGACCTAAGTTTCAGATAAATTAATTTTGTTACATATGTTTGTTGGAGGCAAATTTGCACGGAAACAGCAAGTTTCTTCACTTACTAAGTTGTCATGCACATTAGTTCTGGCGCTGCTGCGGCTGGGACATGGCAGAACTCGTCAACAGTCTCCTGGAGGAGAGATTCCAGTATCTGGAGGCCAAACTCGACCACGATCTCTTCTGGATCCTGGGTCTTCCATGGCTGCCTCTGCGCATCTCCCTCCGCCAACCTGCACGCTTCTGCCCACAGATGCGAAGAAGAGTGAGGCAAAGAGGCGGCATCTCTTGTACCAGCTCTTCGTTTCTCTGTCGGCATGGACCTTTGCTTGTCCTCGACCAGGATCAGATGGAAGAACTGAGACGGGTCGTCGAAGCAATCCAACTGCGACGACAGCTTCCGCCGAGAACTTTCCTCCTGCCTGGGTTCTTCTTCTCCGTCTGCAAGATGAGTTTGGTCACTCACAACCACGACAGATTAAGAACAGTAGCACCAGATAGATAGGGGTCGCGTTCGAGGGGCTTACCTGAGATGGGTGTGCTGGTATCTGTAAAAGATTCGCCGTCCAACTCCGGGAGGCGGTCTAGAACAGAGACCGGGCTCGAATTCTGGGAGCTGCACTCCAGTTCCGCCATGGTTTTGGAGATAACAGAGGTCTTCTCCTCGTCCCCTGTCTTCGTCGGTCTGGTTCTCTCCGGCGTTTCGATGTGGGTGGCCGTCTTGGCAGGACCCGTTCCTCGGGAACGCGTTTTGATGTGGGCTTCTGCCTTGTGTGGGGGCAAAACATACCGGCGGCACGTCTCTGCAGCCGCTTTCTCTCTGGCGATCTCTCTCTGCACGTTCTTCTTCTTCTTCTTCTTCTTCGTCGGGGTCCTCTCGGCTGCTCTCTCTATTTGGCTTGGTCTCTCTTGGGTTTCTTTCTCCCCGGCGTTCCTCTGATCCAATTGTCGAAGACCCATCTCGTGGTTTGCCGACTTCGGCGGTGGCTCGGGGCTCTTCTTCGTTTCTTCCCCGTTCTCCGGAGAGAAGCTTAGCAGCAGGAACTCGTCGTTCTCCGGCCTCAAGAAAGTGGGCGTTTCGCGAAAGGAATGGGACCTGCGGTGCGTCTGGACCGGGAGCAGCACCGGCCACCCCTCCAGGGACCCCGTCGAGCGGCTCCTCCCAATGGGGCCCTGGGGAGCAGAGGGGAGCTCCGGCATGGAGTCCAGACCCATAAGCCTCGCCACAATCCCTGGCGCCGAGGGGGGAGTAGCTGGCGGCTTCAAGCTCCCAGCTTTCTCTGGTGCCTCAGCAGCACCCAGGACGGCGCCGGCTGTCCCGGCGTCGGCAACGCGGTTCCGGGAGGAGGAGCCCACGTCGAGGGTGCCGCACACGAGCCGGCGGAGGATACCGGAGAAGCACCCGGCGGCCGCGGCATCGGAATTCAGATGGTAGGGCGAGGGGGAAGCGGTGGAGCAAGAGGAGGGAGAGGAGGGGAGCTTCATGTGGAGGTAGTTGTGGAGATGAGAGGTGGGATAGGATTGCCGGGCATGCCCAGCAGCTACTGGCAAAGGGAAAGGTGTCCCCTTACTAATGTAAAGCGGAGGGCAGAAGAGAAGAGTTGAGAGAGAGAATAGGGGGAGAAAAGAGGAGAGAGAGAGAGTGAACAGTGTGTGTTTATGTTGAGAAGAGAGAGTAGGGAGAGAATTAACAGGAGAGGAGAGGGAGAGAGAAGAGAGAAGAAGTGGGACAGAGGGAAGAGTGGACTGTGTGTTTATGTTGAGAAGAGATGGGAGAAGAGGAAGGAAGAGAGAGAGAGAGAGAAGATAAGAGTAGAGTAGACTCAGTAGAGTATAGTAGGAAGAGGTAACACGAGAGGGAGAGAGAAGAACAGGAGAGAGAAGAGTGGACAGTGTGTGTGTTTATGTTGAGAAGAGATGGTAGAAGAGGGAGGGAAAAGACAGTCAGAGAGAGAGAGAGAGAAGAAGAGAAGAGAAGAGTAAGGGAGAGAAGAACAGAAGAGTGGACAGTGTGTTTATGTTGAGTAGACATGGGAGAAGAGGAAGGGAAGAGAGAGAGAGAGAGCGTGGACAGTGGAAAGTGGAAACAAATGTGAACAAGTGGGTGGAGACAGACTGGAGAGAGGAAAGGTAGTGGGCGGGATCTGTGTTTGAACAGGTTGGGGTTGTCGGCACTGCTTTGAACCACACACACCCCCAATCTGTGATCTCTGCAAACAGTGCAACAATGCAAACGCCGTTGGAAATGAGAGGGAAAACTGAAGACCTCTGGTCTTTGCACTCCCAAGTCCTAATTCTCAGCTGGTGGGCTCTGCTGCTTTCACACTTGTTAATGATTAAAAGAAGCTAAGCTTCCTTAACATATGTGTTATGATTAGGGGATGCAAACTACTACATGTTCCTCACTTACCCCTCTGGCCTCTTCATCACAGTCAAAGCAAAAGATTGCTTAATCTATACTTTCTTCTTAAACGTGCATGCCTTTTAACGTCGACCCATTTAATTATCGAACACACCCTCCATTATTTGAGGTTTAAATGAGTGTGGTAGTGGGTGAATGACCAACATCATGAACATGCCTCACGGGAGGGATCATGCAAGTTCAAAATTCAGTGGGTGTCTAGTTTTTCTTCCCTTTTAACCATGAATACATCTTTTTGAGATTTGAATTTGAACCCAAGTTCATAAAAGCAAGAGAGATTACTCAATTAAGACGTCACATCCGGAGCAATGGCATCACATAAAGGCTAGTAAAAACTTCAAACCTTCTCATATATGTTTGTCCCCTCCCCTCTCATGCAACTACTTTTTCCCACAGGTAGCCGGAACCATGTTCTTCTTTGCCCACCTTAATGCAGTACTCTCACAGATTCTCCAATTACTGTCACCCATTTCTATCTTGCAATATTACAATTAACCCATTAATATAAATAGATTACATAGTAATTGTCCTCTTTTTTTGTTTCGATGGAAGTTTAATTCAAAAGTCTGTAATGAAAATTCATGTAAGAATGGTACTGTACAAGTAAATATATAACATATTTTATAATTTTTATTTTAAAATGGGTATATGAGGAAAAACTCGTGAAAGAGACGGCCCAACGGCCCCAACCTTGCCATTTTCTTGCACTGGAATGTGTGTCTTCGTCCGCAGATGACAAAGCAAAAGAACTATCTGAACTCTGAACTCTGAAGTCTAAACCCATCCAACGACGATCACGAGGGAAACAAGAACCAGGAGGAGGGACGAGGCTCTTCTCATGGCGAGGGCCAGGCATGCTTCCGCTGCCGGCGGCCGCCGGGGCCACCCCTCTGCAGAGCACAGCCGCCGCACCTGGCACTGGCGAGTCCGGCTCTCTGGCGATGGCGGCAGCGGCAGCAGCAGCAGCAGCAGCCGGATTTGCTGACTTGTGTGTGTGGAGGGGTGGGGGCGGCACCTCCTCTGCTCGCCGAGGCTGTCGGCGACGCGCCCTGCCCGGCGACACGGTGGGGGGGGGCCTTCCTCTGCACCGCGAGTACAGTCAAAAGCAACCCCAACTGGTCCCGTTGCTGCCGTGCTGCTGCATGCCCCAAAGACTACTGGCCAACTCTTTCCCCCACACTTCTCCCTGTTACTAACAATTCTTGTGCCATATTTGTAAAATGGATTTATTTAAGATACATGTTTAATATATATATATATATATATATATATATATACCACATAGGAAAAAGTTGTTTTTACTGTCCAATTTGTACTACTGATATAAAAAAAGTGTCAACTTTATGTTTGATGCTCTCTCACCCTTGGAAGTAATGAACACAAGCTCAGCATTGAGATGATCATCTTGACTCATGGATCAAAATATGAGAGGCATGGTGAGCATGGTCTACACAAGAACAAGGGACAAGAATATGGCACCAAATATGACAGACTCTTGTACCATATTGGAAGATACCCAATTCAAAAGTATCTCCAACAAATAAAGAGGCATACCTTTTTTTTTCTAGAAATTTATATAACTCAGATGTACTTGTGGTCAAAGTGTTTTAATTTCACATATAAGTAAAACAACCTTTACCGGAGATAAACTCTTATTAGCATTAATAACCTCTTTGAATTGATAGTCAGATAATTGATTCATAGATAAATTATTCATGAATAGATATCTCTAGCTAGTTGTAAAACTTTAAAGTTATTAGCACTAATAACTTTATCAAATTTGAGAGGGTGAGATATAAGTTTAGGCTTATCGACATTTTATCGAAGATAAACTTCTCATAAATTATTTACCTTATCAAATCATCTTTTGAATTAACAATTCTAATAATTAACTATTATCAAAGTTATCAAAGAGACTTTCAGAATGTTTGAGTTTTGATTATTTATCAATATTTTATTAGCGATTTTCACACAACGATAATGGTCTATCCATACTATCCATTTTTCAAAGACCGATAAGTATATATGTTAGCTGTGAATAACTCATGTAGCTTTATCAAAATGAGATAGATTAACACTGTGTAGTTATTGACAAATAATTTATACCTGAATATATTATTCACAAAGCAAAGTAGCCCAGTATTAACTAATCATATGTAGAATAATCTAAATTGCCAATAGTCATTCATTATCTAAAAAGAGAGTATTTTGTGTAAGTACCCATGAAAACTAGCTATTGTGTCGGTGTACATATCCTTGTCTTTTTTTCTCATGAATGGTCGAAAATATCTTTAATATATCTATACGCATGTACTTATACTCTTGCCTTCTATTAGGCTTCATAAGCACGACACAACCATATATCTAAAGGGCATTAATTGTTGAGTTCTTACAAACTTTAGCATACTTAATAGTATGATAACCAAAAATGGTATAAACACAACAGTTTATTGGTCGGAAATATTTTTACTGGGGTACATAACAAAAAAAATCTCTTTTTAGCTCATCCCAAAAAAGTTATAGAGCCACAGTAACAGAGGTAATAGCAAGGGTATATAACTCATACAGTAAAGTAATAGATCAGAATCATGCACAAGTAACATGATGTCCCCTCTTCATGAACCTTCTTTTTGAGAAAAGTGGACCCTCCAAGGATTTTGACATGCAAAAAACTTGCTCTCCCCCCTGGATTCAGGCTTTCAGTGCAACTTTTTGCCTTTGCCTTTGCCCTTGCCAGTGTCAAGTTTTCAAATTTGAACTTTGCATGCATAGGGATGCTGATGGACACACACAAACAGCTGCATTGGCCTCTTTGAAAGGAGGAGATGGGTTGGTAACATCTCCATTCGACAGCATTCTTGTACTTCTGTCAAAAAAAAAAGAAAAAAAGACAGCATTCTTGTAGCTTCTTACATGAAATGATATATGAAATCTATTTTCAGTGTTTTTTTTTTAAAGACAGTTTCATATATAGGCATCTTACGTCTATAAAGGCCATTGGGACACTTCCAATTCGAACCAAGACAACAGACAAACAGATCTTTGGTGGGGTATAAGCTATAAATTTGGGGTTTTTGTACCTTGTTATAAGATTAATTATGTGAGAATTGTTCTTAAATTAGTATGTGCACATATATATATATATATATATATATATACATGTCTTATGATACACAATACTCACACAAATCCTACCACAATCTCCCATGATAAAAGTTACAAATATATTTCAAATATTTCATCGTCGTCATTTTATGCCATGCAAAAGTGATCAAGAATATTCCAACCCTCTTGTAATTAGCGTCAGTCGTTGTATATATGTTACGGTAGGTAAGATATATAGGTCGGATTGGTGAAGCATATCAGATTGGAGAGCTCTAGATACAATAACGAATTGGAGAATATTGTACCGATTCGATCTGGTTCAGGATTAACTTTTAGTAATAAAAAATATAAATATAAATAAAAAAAAATTTAGCGTGTGCTTCCCGTAAATTAATTGGCCATGAGATAGTATGCATGGTTCGGATGCGTAGAACGAGTTCGCTTTGGTACATCCAACCGCTGTTGGAGATTTTAAAAATATTTTGTATTCATAAGAGGAATATCTATGTAAATGTAAATCTAAAAAAAACTTATACAATTAACTTTTAAGAAGAGTATATATACAAAACAATCCTATAAAGTTTTTGAACGTTGGTGTTCTTTTTGGAGCACCGGCCATCATCATGTGTAACGTGTTAAAGACTTCTTAAAGGTAAGAGAATAATTTAATGTACTTGAGTTTTGTACTTTTTACTTGTACTTATTCCTTTCCATTAGATGAATATATTGTGCCCTCTTTTTATTGGTCAATGAATTTAAGGAGAAGTACAAATGCAAAGTATAAAAGTCAAGTGCACTAAATTCTTCTCTAAAAATAATGGTAGCGCCCGCCACGAGTACCTTTATAAACTTTCCCTAATGAAATGACACAACACAAACTAGTTTTGATCTGTACCATTGTTTGCTAACAAGGGAGACGATGGATGTTTTGGGATTTGATGTTGGACTTTTAATTACCAGAGTTTAGAGTGGGAAAAGGGGTTATAAAAGGTATAATAATATGGAATGCCAGAACTATTCGATCATGAAATTTGATTTTCAAGATCAAGGTTGATTGTATATCGCAGATCGATTATATTATATTCTCTGTGACATAATGCGGTATCATTTTTATCGATCGGTCGATCAAAAATTTTAAGTTGGTCAATTAATTTTCGTGTCTTTTTGAAGATCAAATAAATTATGAGATCTAGACGTCACCCTAATAAAAATCGGTTGACTGTTAAAGAGAAATGGGTCGACCAATTTTAAACTTTAACTTGTTAGACGTCTGGGAGTGCTCACTACAAGAATCAATCGACCGATAAAAAAAAATTGATCGATTTTATCATAATGTACGACCGTGCTAAGACTCGCAAATATGCAGACACAGTACAATACTACTATACGCAATGACACAGCAAATCTTGGTCAAGATAACGAGTGACTCGGACTTAAATTTAGAGAGTTGGGCTTTTTTAAAGAGTAATGTCTACATGTGGAAGATAGAATTTTGTCTTTAGTCTACGAAATGATAACAAGATAAACAAGACATAATGGTATATTTTATTATTTTTAATAAAAAAATTATAAAAAATGTCCATCACCTCCTCCAAAAACCCTAAATGTGACTTGGCCAACTTGCGTTTTCCCAATACTATGTAGTATCAACTATTTTATTGTACCATACTGACACACCCAATTTTGGACCAATAAAATTATAAAAAAAAAAGATATTATTCATGCACATCGTGCCAACTATGTTTAAGGATAAAAATTCTTAGCACGATACGAGTGAGTTAGAAATATTTAGATCCATCTTATGCTCTAGTTAAAACATAATTGGGCTGTAATTTATTTTATTTTATATTTATACCAAAAATCTTATCAGGCAAAATTTTTTCACGAGAAACCCTATTGTTATCTGCCGTGACAAAATTGTTAGAAATCTCTTAACGAAGTGTGTATGTGGTGGCCAAATCTGGTCACCTAGGCCCATGATGGCTCGTTACGGTCCACTCGCGTCCTGTTAACAAACGTGGCACCATCTCCGGAGGCCACGCCCTCGTCAGGGTGGTTCGAAGACCTCCAATATATGACCCCAGTGATCGGAAGTTGTCAAGCTCCGCAGCGACATATTCCCGGGCAGGTCATCTGCCCTTCCATACCGAACAACTGCAGACGGCTTCCGAACAGGGATGTTAATCCTGCTGCGCGGAACAACCCTGGATATCACCGAATAGCACGTTCGAGCCCCCATGTGAGTCACCTGCTCGGAAGGTGTGTCCAGTGGGTGCCGAGCAGGTTCTCTGGCTTACGCCGCGGTTATAACCGCCCCAGATCACGCGCTCCATCATCAAGAGGCACGAACTGCCTGACATCCCAACGGGCACCTGAGCGCGTAACTCCTCCCGTTATGCGCGCCCATCAAGGCGCCTTTTCAGGCACGATCTACTAACGTTACCCACGTTCATCTTGACACCAACGCCTATAAAAACACAGGTACAGTACCATGCAACGGTATGTTCTCTCTCACGCGAACACTCTCATATTTCGAAACCCCCTGCCTTGCAAGCCTTGTATTGACTTAGGCATCGGAGGGTTTCCCCGGTCTTCACCGGGCCCCCTGATCCATTTCTGGTGATTGCAGGAACCTCTGTCCGCTACCGGCGTTCGTCTTCCCTATCTTCTCTAGTGGAGGCCCGTTTGACTCCGGCCCAAACAAGATTACACCACCACATTTGGCGCCGTCTGTGGGAATCGACGTAGCCATGGCTCGCGGACGATCTTCTCACCAGAACGCAGGGAGTAGGGTGACCAGGTCTCGCTGCTCGCAGGCGAATTCTCCTCGTCGGTCTACTCCTGTTGACGTCAACATTGCCCCTGCGGGCACCAACAATAATGACGTCCCCACGCCGGCGGTCGCCGCACCGGCAACTGCTCTCGAAGTAGCGGAACTTCGGGGGCAGATGCAGCAGTTGGCGGGTGTCTGCCTCGCCCTGCAGGCTCAGTTGGCGGGACCACCAGCCCCGGCGGCTCCCCCGCCGCGGGAGCGGCAGGCGGAGTCGTCACGTCGACGTTCTCGCGTCCTCCTGGCGCCCCAGGAGCAGCAGGCAGACTCGCCGCGCCGATCACATCGAGCCCCGTCCGAAGAGCGGGTACCGGAGCGTCGCGGGCGTTCGCCCCGTCGCTCTGTCGCCTCCCGCCGTCCGCCACGATCGGTCGTGGGAGCCAACTCCCACGCGTCCGGACGAGGAGGCTCCGCTAACTCCAAACAGGAGCTCGCTAGGCGCCTGCGACGTGTCGTCGACCTAGAGCGCCGCGTGGACGCAATGGTTCAGCGCGCGGAGGGGAAAGCTCCAGCGGAGGATGACTTGGACTTCTGCTCCCCTTTCAACAGGGAGATCCTGGAAGCTCAGGTCTCTTCCAAGCTCCCCCTGCCCACTATCGCGCCCTGACGGCACTACCGACCCGGCCGACCAAATCCACGGCTTCGAGTCGCATATGGTGTTCCACGGAGCATCAGATGCGGCCAAGTGCAGGGCCTTCCCTGCAACTCTCAAGGAGACCGCCAGGGCCTGGTTCGAGACCCTTCCGGCGGGCTCCATCACCTCCTTCCGCCAATTGAAGAAGTCCTTTCGGGACAACTTCCTTGGTGGAAGGTCGCAGCCGCGAACGGCGGCTTCTCTCCTGGCGTGCGCCAGAAGAAGGCGAGGCACTCTGGGACTTCGCATCTAGCGCCTGGACGTCCTCTGGCAACCAGCGCCCTTATTCAGGGCACCCGCGACGGCTTTTTACAGAGGACCTCGGCGTCCAACAGCCCGCTACCCTCGCCGAGTTGCTCTCCATCGCACAGCGCCACACGGCTTGCGAGGAGAGCCTAGTAGCGAGTAGGGCCGAACAGGGGGAGCAGTCGGATAAGAAGCGGCCTTCCGACAACGGTTCCGACCGAGATCGAAAGAAGGGACGACGCAATGGTGATTCTCCGCGTCGTCCGCGCCCCTTCACCAACTACACCCCCCTGACCGTGGCACCCGAACAGATCCTGGCAGAGATCAGGAACGAAGCATTTGTTCGGTGGCCACAGAGGCTGCGCTCTGACCCCCGGAAGCGTGATCAAAACAAGTATTGTCGCTTCCATCGCGACCACGGTCACGACACCTCCGAGTGCCGCCAGCTTAAGGACGAAATCGAAGACCTTATCAAGCGCGGCTATCTTGGACGGTTCGTGCGCCGGAATGAAGACCGTCCCAGACGCCGAGAGCGTACTCCCGAGCAGCCGATCAACAACGAGCCCAATGGGCAGGAGATCAACGTGATCGCGGGAGGCTTCGGTGCAGGCGGAGAAAGCACTCGAAGCCGACGCGACTACGCAAGGCGAGTACATGTCGTAGATAGGCCTCCGGCATCTCGACGGCCCCATATCCCGCCAGTCCTGCACGCGCACATCCCAAGGAGGCTATAACCTTCTCGGATGAAGATCTTGTAGGGGTTACGACCCCACACACCGATGCGTTGGTCATTTCGGCCACCATCAACCACTGTAATGTGCGCCGGATTCTGGTAGATAATGGAAGCGCCCCCGATGTCTTAACTTACGACTGTTTTATCCTCATGGGCCTGAGAACCGATCAACTCACCCCTGTAAACTCGCCTTTGTTCGGCTTTTCGAGAGTTTCGGTCCAGCCCATGGGAAGGGTTCGCCTCCCGATCACCTTAGGGACGGCTCCAAGGGTTGTGACCAAGATTGTTGACTTCTTGGTCATCAACAACATGCCTGGATACAATGCCATCCTCGGCAGAGGTCTGATCGGGCGTATAAAGGCAGTACCTTCGTCACTCCATCAGAAGATGAGTTCCCTACTCCAAACGGGTTGGGGAAGTGCTCGGGTGTCAGCGCGAGTCTCGTCGTTGCTATGTCCTCTCCTTAAGGGACAAGCAACCACTCGCTGATCCAGCCCCTCCAACGACCGATCAACCTTCCACAGCCGAGGAACGCCTGCTGAAGATTTAATCCCCGTCCAGGTAGACGAGACCCCGAACACGTCCTATACATTGGCGCCTTGTTGACAGAGGCCGAGCAGCAGCGCTACACAGCATTCCTGCTGGCCAATTTGGATGTGTTCGCCTGGTCTAATGATGAGCTTCCGGGCATTCCCCCGAAGGTAATGGTGCATCGCCTCCGTTTGGATCTCCGGATCCCACCAGTTCAGCAAAGGAGGCGACCTATGAACGGGAATGGCAGACCGTGATTCAGGATCACGTAGTCAAGAGCCGAACTGTTGGGCTCCTCCGAGAAGCCCAATACCCAAGATGGATCTCCAACGTGGTCCTCGTACGCAAGGCCAACGGTAAATGGCGTGTGTGCGTGGATTACAAAAATCTCAATAAAGCAATGCCAAGGACAACTTCCCTCTGTCGCGCATTGACCAGCTGGTGGATGCTACTTCCGGTCACGAGCTTCTCAGCTTTTTGGATGCCTACTCTGGTTACCACCAGATCAGTATGCATCCCCCGGATCAAGACGCCACGACATTCGTCACAGACCTAGGCTTATACTGTTTTACCAGAATGCCTTTCGGTCTAAAGAACGGGGCGCAACTTACCAGCGGCTGGTCAACAAGATGTTCGAGCAGCAGATCAGACGCAACATGGAAGTCTATGTGGATGACATGCTGGTCAAACGCTTCCAAGCATTGACCATATTTCCGACCTCCAGGAAACTTTCGCAACTCTGCGAAATACAATATGAAACTTACCCTGCCAAGTGCGCGTTTGGTGTTCGGTCGGGCAAGTTCCTCGGTTTCCTCGTGTCAAACAGAGGAATAGAGGCAAACCCGAGAAAATTCAAGCTGTGCTTGAGATGAGCAGTCCAAAGACAGTGCGCGACGTCCAGCGTCTGACAGGGCGTCTTGCGGCACTGAACTGGTTCATGTCCCGAGCAGCAGAAAGAAGTTTTAACTTTTCAAGTTGCTCCGAGGCCCTAAAAGCGCCTCGAAGCAGGGGGCAAGTACGGTGGACTGACGAATGCGAGGCTGCCTTCACCGAGTTGAAGGCATATTTGGCAGCCCCTCCTGTTCTCTCAAAGCCTGTGCTCGGGGAGCCTCTGTTCGTGTACCTTTCGGTTACCGAACACTCCATCAGCGCAATCTTGATCAGAGAAGTAGGAGCGGCGCAGCATCCGGCATACTACATCAGTAGGGTCCTCCAAGAAGCTGAAAGGAGGTCCCCATGGCAGAAAAACTCGCCCTTGCTCTCGTCACGGCTGCCGGAAGCTTAGGCCCTATTTTCAGGCCCATTTCGTCACGGTTTTAACCGATCAGCCGCTGAAATCCATCCTTCAGCGCCCGGAGGCTTCCGGCAGGCTGGTTAAGTGGGCGATAGAGCTTGGTGAGTTCGACATCAGCTTTCGACTGAGGACGGCGATCAAGCGCAGGCGCTAGCAGACTTCGGGCAGAATGTACCCTCCGGCCGAACAGGATCCACCGTTGGCAGACGAACCCCCATGGGATCTCTACGTCGACGGATCCTCTTGCGTCACAGGGAGTGGAGCTGGTTTGGTCCTCACCTCCCCAGAGGGGTTAGAGTTCCAATACGCCTCCGCTTCCGCTTTCCGGCCTCCAACAACGTAGCTGAGTACGAAGCTTTGTTGTCCGGTATCCGCATGGCTAGGCACCTTGGAGCCATTCGACTTAGAGTCTTTAGTGACTCTCAATTGGTTGCCAGCCAGGTGAGTGGGCAGTTCGGAGCGAGGGAACCCGCATGGCTCAATACCTCCAACGGGTCAAGAGCCAAGCAGAGGGCCTCATATACTTCGAAGTTATACATGTTCCACGGGAGCAGAATGCGCGAGCTGATGCTGGCCAAAACGCATCTTCATGTGACATCGCCCCTTCCCGCTCCGTGTTTATTGAAGAGCTCGCCTTACCGAGCACGGAGGTAAATGTAGCAGCCATAGAAACGGGCCCACCAACTCCGAGTGGGTAGACCCTCTCTTGGCATACTTACTCCGGGGTGAGCTTCCGCCTAAACAGGGCGACGCTCGGAGAGTCAGGATGCGTTCTCAGCATTTCACCCTCGTAGAAGGCAAGCTGTACCGACGGTCCCTTTCAAGACCTCTTCTGCGTTGCCTCAACCTGAGGAGGCCCTTGCGGCCACAGAAGAAGTCCACGAGGGGCTGTGCGGTAGCCACCTGGGGGGCAGAACGCTAGCGCGCAGCATTATCCGAGCAGGGTTCTGGTGGCCTTCTCTTCAGAAGGATTGCATGTCCTTTGTCAGGAAATGTCCAAATGCAAAAGTTCGGGGAGCTCATCAACAGCCCGCCGAACAGCTTCACAGCCTGTTCGAGCCGCACCCTTTCGCCAGATGGGGCATTGATATCTTGGGTCCCTTCCCAGAGGCCAAGGGCGGAAGAAGTTCCTGTTCGTGGCCATCGATTACTTCACCAAATGGATCGAGGCCGAACCCGTTGCCACAATCACCGAACAAGCGCATGGAAGTTCGTCTGGAAGAACCTTCTCTGCAGGTTGGCGTCCCAAGGGTGATCACCTCTGACAACGGGAAGCAGTTCGACAGCACCTTCTTCAAGCAGAAATGCGCTGGGCTCGGGATCTACAACCACCTCACCTCCGTGGCTCATCCCCAGGCTAACGGTTTGGTCGAAAACGCCAACCGAACACTGCTGCACGGGATCCGCACAAGAGTGGAGGCTGCAGGTGGATCATGGATTGACGAGCTCCCAAACGTCCTTTGGTGTCACCGAACGACGGCTCGGGTAGCTACAGGCGAAACACCTTTCCATTTGGCCTACGGCTCAGAAGCAGTTGTACCTCTGGAAGTAGCCTTCCAACCATCCGAACAACTCACTTCGACGAAGCCGCCAATAACCGTGCTCTTCGGAAAACTTGGACATGCTTGGCGAACGACAAAACGACGCCAGCATTCGCCTCGTTTCTTACCAGCAACGACTCGCACAGTATTATAATGCGCGAGTCAAGGAAAGGCGGTTCAACGGGAGATTTGGTCTTGCGCCGCTGTTCGACTTCGGATCCCCGAAGAGCAGTCGGCAAACTTGCCATCAAATGGGAAGGACCTTATCAGGTCACCCATGTTCTCGGAAAAGGCTCATATAAGCTAACTACCCTAGTGGCGAAGCCATACCCAGGACTTGGCATGTCTCTAATCTTAAGGCTTATCATTTATAAAAGCCTTCTTTCAGCATCCTACCTCTCTTCTCTCTACTCCTGTTGTTCATGAGCATTTGGCATATACACCTGATCAGAACCTCCTTTACGGTTCCCAACGATCTGCGTCTTACATGCAACGCTTATGAAGCTAGCGGATTCCGATCCGAGCAGGAACAACCACAAAGGGAGAAGATAGAGAATGTGACGCTATAGATAAACTCATGAGGCAGAGAATTTCATTTACAAGAAGTTTTGTGCTTACAAGCAGCCCCTTCTTGGCCGCGGTACAAAAAGGAAGTACAAGAAGATAGGAGGCATGGGAATTAAGGAGCTTGTTCGGAGGGACCAGCACCTTCACCGAAGAGGGCATCCGCCCAGACTGGAATTGTGCGAAGCGCACACCATCTAAACGGACGTCTTGAGTGCGACGTCGGCATTCCCTAACGGCAGCCTCGAAGGCTTCTCGGGCACGTTCAACCCAGGAAAGTCGCTCCCCGACCTCCTTCCCAGCATTGAGACCCACCCTCTAGCAGCGGGCCCCATACTGCTCCAAGTCTTCCTTGTATTCTGGCCCGGCCTTGTAGTCAGCAACGGCACGGACCTCCGCATCTACTACTACCTTGGCCAGGGCGTCCTTTTCGGCCCACGCCAAGGTAGCATCCAGCTTCGCAGCCTGGAGGGCAGCTTTGAGGTCCTTCACCTCCTCCTCCAACACTGCCTCACGAGCTTTATGCCTCGCTGAGAGGTCCTCGCAGAAAGCTGTCTGCGCCTCATGGAGATACTTCTATCTCTGGCCCCGAACAGCCAGAGCCTTCAGAATGCCCAGCGACTTGGACATTCCATCCGCAAGCGCCTCTACATCAACGTCGCTCAGGCCATCTTCCCCTTGGCCATCTGGGTTGTAACCTTCCACTGACCTCTCCGGAGTCTGCTCGGAAGGAAGGTCCAGGCACCTTGCCAGCTGGTCGAGGCGAGAAGCAGTGGGGCTCGCGGGCAGCTCCCTTGGCGCGTTCTCCATGCGACGAAGGGTCGCCTCCAGCGCCGCCACCGAAGGGTCTGCAGGAAGCTTCTTCAGCAACGCTTCACTGAGGGGTCTTCGGTCGTCTTCGGACTCTTCAGCCCGAGCACCGCCCCCAAACCGCAGCCTCCCCCCCAGCACCTTCAACTACCTTGGAGGTTGCATTTACATTAGCAACCACCTCGGTGGGGGGCATGGGGGGCAGGATACCCCCGATGGTAGTAGCAACCTCCTCGGACGTCCCCCTCGTCGCACCCTTTTTCAGTGGCCCTTATAACAGGAGCCACTTCCTGTCTCCGGACAGAGTTGCGCTTGGCGCGGAGCACCGCGCTGCTAGCTACCACCCAGCAGGGGCGGAAACCTCCGCGCATCAGCATCCTCCTCCCACCGAGCAGGAGACACCACAACTTCTCCACTCCTCCTGGAAGAAGCCCTGGCAGTGTTGCTGGTAGCACCGTGCTCGGCACCACCAACGTTGGAAGCATCAGAGGGCTCCCTATCCTTCGAGCAAGTGGAGCCCCTGGCCTCTCCTCCAGCAGGGCTCTCGAACCCTTCGCTTATGATGACGAGCCCCAGCTTGGTCGCCATCTGCTGCGCGACCTCTGGGCGCGTCGCGGAGGCCACCCGTGGCACTCCCTGATCAGCCGATTCCACGGCCTTACTTCTTCTGCGCGGCAGCAACTGCGCCTCTTCTTCTTCTTCCTCAGTCCTCTCGTCACGTGGAGGAGTAGCTTGGACCGTCTTCTTCCTTTTCCGAGCACGGAGTTTCTGCCTCCTCTGCGCTCTCGTCAAATAAAACCGGCCTCTTCTTTGCGGAAGCAGAAGGCCGACTAGCCCCGTCCCTTCTCTGGAGAAGTCCGAGCTCCAGCCGAACCACCTCCTTGGTGGCCTTCTTCTTCAGGCGAATCCTTCCAGGCCCCTTTTCAGGGGCCCGTGCCTTGGCTGGACGCTCCTCGACAGGAGGAGGAGCAACGAGCGTCGTTGTCACTGCGGTGCCAACCCTCACGGCAGAGGGAACCCGAACAACGGCGGCGACATCGTCACCTTCATACACCATGTGCGCTAAGACAGGGATCTGTTCGGCAAAGTCTTCATTCGCCTCCTGATCCCTTCCGGCCTCCAGCTCTGCGGCAGCTGTGCATAAAGAAACGGCACTCGTTCGGAGAAGACGGTCGACGCCCTTGCCTCGTCCTGGATCAGCTTCGGAAAGCTGTCCTTCCGCGCCGAGCGGATAGCTGTGGGGAATCCCCACTCAGCACCACCCCGGTGGCGCACAAAAAACAGCCTGTCCATCCAACCCTTGTTGTTGGAATATTTGTTGGACAGCCCGATGTGCATCCGGTCTGTTCGGTGCTTTGCGTAGTAAATGTCTGCTTGCCCGGGAAGCAGACAGCTTGAAGTGAGCTCGGAAAACATCCGCCGAGCCCCGGATCTCTTTAATCTTGCAGATGACGCCGAAGATGCAGATGTATCTCCAGGTGTTGGGCGTCAGTTGTATTGGCGAAACGCCCCAGCAGTTCAGGAGCGCCTTCGCCACTTCCGGCAGCGGCATCCGGAAGCCAGCCTCCAAGTGATACCACGGAGAGGAGGATGCAGCCTGGTTTGTTCACCAAGAACGACTCCCCCTCCTTCGCGTCGATGATTTCATACTCGTCGCCGATCCTGAAGCGCTCACGGAGTCCGCTGTAATGGCGGTACCGTGGTCCGCTGGTCGCCGCGACAGTCACCTCGCTTGCTCCGGCAACGGCCTTCCCTCTGCTCGCCATCGCTAGGAGAGTCGCAGGAAGCAGCAGCAGCAAGGGGAGACGAAGAAGAAGGTGGAAAGCTAGGCAGGCAAGGAAACGCAAGGGCTGGAACGCAGGAAGGTTTTTCGTAGGCGTGGCTCCCGCCTTCGCCTCCTCCCCTCCTTATAAGGAAAGGGAGGGAGCAAAATTCGAGGCGGGCCTCGAAACGCCGCTCCTTCTAGTTCGAAAATTCCTCCTCGGGTACAGCGTCGGCGGCCGTTCGAACGCAACGACGACGTCCTGGCTCGACACGGCTTCGCACCCATCATGACGGGTTAGCCGTTTGACAGGACCCCAAGCGGCGGCACCCCGCAACGGGCCATTGCATTAAATGCGGAACACCCTCGAGCGCTCGTCTCACCGAGCCACTCGAGAGCGTGGGGGGCAAGTGTGGTGGCCAAATCTGGTCACCTAGGCCCATGATGGCTCGTTACGGCCCACTCGCGTCCTGTCAACAAACGTGGCACCATCTCCGGAGGCCACGCCCTCATCAAGGTGGTTCGAAGACCTCCAATGTATGACCCCCGTGATCGGAAGTTGTCAAGCTCCGCAGCGGCATATTCCCGGGCAGGTCATCTGCCCTTCCATACCGAACAACTGCAGACGGCTTCCGAACAGGGATGTTAATCCTGCTGCGCGGAACAACCTAGATATCCCCGAACAACACGTTCGAGCCCCATGTGGGTCACCTGCTCGGAAGGTGTGTCCAGTGGGTGCCGAGCAGGTTCTCTGGCTTACGCCGCGGTTATAACCGCCCCAGGTCACGCGCTCCATCATCAAGAGGCACGAATTGCCTGGCATCCCAACGGGCACCTGAGCGCGTAACTCCTCCCGTTATGCGCGCCCATCAAGGCGCCTTTTCAGGCACGATCTACCAACGTTACCCACGTTCGTCTTGGCACCAACGCCTATAAAAACACAGGTACAGTACCATGCAACGGTACGTTCTCTCTCACGCGAACACTCTCATTCCGAAACCCCCTGCCTTGCAAGCCTTGTATTGACTTAGGCATCGGAGGGTTCCCCGGTGAATCTCTCTCACGCGAACACTCTCATATTCCGAAACCCCCTGCCTTGCAAGCCTTGTATTGACTTAGGCATCGGAGGGTTTTCCCCGGTCTTCACCGGGCCCCCTGATCCATTTCTGGTGATTGCAGGAACCTTCGTCCGCTATCGGCGTTCGTCTTCCTTATCTTCTCTAGTGAGGCCCGTTTGGCTCCGCCCAAACAGGATTACACCACCACAGTGTACAATAGGGTGGAATGGATCATAATCTCCTTCCATCGCAATAAAATAGTTTATTAATTTTTTAGGAGAAAAAAAAATCTAAATGATATGTAACGGTCACTAACATAACTGGTAGAAAAATATTCTAAATATATTCTACAATTCCGTCATGAGTGAAGATAAGATGTTTGGTGCAAAAAAAATTCTCTATGAGAGATTTTGATTACTTATGACCCAGTTATACTGTTAACAGGGCATATATGCAAGAGAGAGAGAGAGAGAGAGAGAGAGAGAGAGAGAGAGAGAGAGCCCGCGGTCAGTGCCCAGTGGTGGTTTCAACCGCCAGCAGCGGACCATGACAGCAACACTTGGATTCGCGCTCAAGCTTTCAGATGCCCAGACCAGACTGGTCGGTCCCACGGCTTGGTCCAATCACAACCTGCACCGTTAAAACCCAGGGGCCGGTCCAAGATTCTCTACGCTGGGCCAGCGTTTGATTTGCACCCCCCCCCCCCCACACACACACACTTATTAGTGCTCTACATATGGATCTTGACGTGATACGTTGCACTGTCATTTGGTCATATGATTTGAAAGTTTGTAAATTAGAGGGGTGGAGAAATTAAATTAAGTTGACACTTTCTATTTCTACTATTCAATTTTCAAACTATGCTAACGGGAAGACAGGGCCACCATAGACGGATCCAGAAAAAATTTCAGTGAAATTATTTTCTTTAAAAAAAATTCAATTAAATTAATTTAATAGAAATTTTTAAACTCATCCATATGATTTTAAAATTCCAATAGAATTACGTGACCCCACTGATTCTTCACTAGATCCGTCTATGGGCCACACGCCATCCCAAATGCCGCATATATGGCATGGCCCTCCCAACACTCCTCTTTGGACTAACTGATGTTGCTCAAAGATGAACAAGTAACTACATGAGAAAGGCCTACCTTACTTTCACATTGTACTTTAATTAGGCAACAAATCCATGTGGCATCCAACAATTGGATTGCCACTTTATCACTATTCAATATTCATGTGAGGGGTGTCACATAAATTTTTGTCTAGTCACATTACACTTAAAATACAATGTGCAAATGTAATAAGTCTTTCTTGTAACTACATTGTGCTCGAACGATTGTAATCTCTCTTTTCTTGAAAATATTCTTCCCCTTTTATATAGTGTCTTGTTCCAACAGTGACAAGACGTTATTGGCATTTGATGTGATGGCCTAACTAAGCCTCCTCCCAATTTATTAGTTAACCTGTGAGTGCAGTGGGTTCTTGAATAATATGGACCACCCAATTCACAATGTTATTTTTTTTCCTACTTAGAAAGTTTGATTCTTCTTTTTTCGTATCAAGTTCAGTGATTGTCTGCCTTGACTGACTGTGCTTGTTATTTATATGAAAAGATTCGTATAGGTAGCATCATTGAATCAGCATTAAAAAGCCTATCTCCTAAACAGTGTAGAAATCAGATGCATCAGTATAAGGACATTTATGAGCACACATTGAAGACTGACCTATACATATTGCAAAAGGAATGGATTCTTCGGTCAACGATGGAAACATAGTCATGCAAAGTAATAAAACAAGATGGATCATGAGGAACCAGGATGTGTTCAAGTGAAAAGAATAAAAAAAAAAAGAAGGGAAACTCACTGTGCTAGAGAAGATTCAGGAGTCAAGCAAGGCTTTCAAGCCCCCAACCCACTCTCATGAAAAGTTCAGACCAAGCCGCAGGAGATCCAGGTCTCAGATTTTGCAGCCCGAAACCAGACTTTAAAAAAAATAATAAATGTTTAAAACACAGTGACTGCAGCAGTGAAACCCATTTCTGCTATGAGTGTGATTCTTGCCGCAGTAACAGTTGACAGATACCAGTTGCTTTCACTGACCCAGAAAATGTCACCTCTCAGTGGGAAGAACCCGGGGATATTAAGAGATACCAGTTGCTTGCAAGGACGTAATGGCAAGTTTGGGAGCGATGTCCAAGTCGTTGGGTTGTCCACTTCTGTGTACACCACTGCCATGGCAGAGACATCACTGGCCGGATATATTCCCAGCGTTAACAGGAATCTATGGTACCTGCTCTTTCTTCCATCGAGGACCTGCCGTGATGCCACTGCCTTGGCTGCTCATACTGACATGGTGCAGAGGATCTCGTATCTGTGTAAATAATGTCTGTGTATTCGTGAGTGGGAAATAGATCCAAAACGATGATTGTAATAGGGCTCACAGCCGAACTGGAGCTACTGGCTCCCCAATATGAGATGGTTTTTAGTACCCCTACCTCACCGAGTTTCAGATGGGGACAAACTTGGGGATCATCGGGATACGATCACTCGGTCCAACACAAAGGGTCAAGTATGAAGATGTCTGCATTACCCGCTCAACTGATATCAACATCAAAGCTCTGGGTTGGCTGTTACCTGGAGATAGGCACGGATCAATAATTTTGATGGTAAATTTGATCCAGGAATTGCTGTTTTCTTAAATATTTCTGGAATTTCAACCTGACACACCTTGAACCAATTGGGTTGGATATTTGCAAGAATGATTTTTATTCGCACATCTGTTCTCCAAGAATAATTAATACTTGTACAAAATAATAACCTCATTTTTCTACAAGAATGAAATCAGCTTTCTACTTACAGCTCTATTCCCATGATCACATTTGAAATGCAAATGGACGACAAGGGCATGGCACGGTTGGCCAGATGTGAAATATGTTGCTCAATGGCTTGTCCTTCGCCGTGCACGACCATGATTCGAGTTCCTACCACCAACACCAGATAACTGTCTCAGATTTGTTAGGGCATCCTGAGCATGACTTCTCGTGTTGGGATTCCCATGCTTCAATGCCCCAATCAATGCCGTTACCAGACCTTGATCAGTTGAATATGCCTGGACAAGGGCATCCACGGTGGAGAGCCTCTCTATCATCCATATCAGTCTTTCTTGAAGATCACCTGGTCTAACCTTCTTAAACAGATCAGTTGCAGTATCAAATAGGCCGAGTTCATCTAGTTCCTCAGTTGCATTTTTTAGATTCTGAGCATCTGACAGAAGAGTAGACAGAGCTTCCACTGCTGCCATTTGTACTTGAGTATTTTCGTCATTCATCAGATCAATCAGTGGCTTAACTGAATTACCTTTTAACAAACAAAATGAATTATTGTCCTCACATACGGCACAGTGTATTGGGCACAAAACAGGTGGCATTGATGACTTCCCACACATAAAGAGGAAAGGACCACAAAAACCACCAGGTTGAAGCTCCACTTCTCTGGCTGAAGTGAGAGTGCTGGCAGACTCAGAAAGATACTTCAATCCAAGAGCAGCACGTTGCCTTTCTCTAGGTGAACGGCTACTGAGACGTTCACGAAAAACTGCCAAAAGTTGATTTTCACAAGCAGCACTCAAAATCACTGGGTCAGAACTCCTGGCAAAATGCAACAATATACCAAGAAGGCCCTCCACCATTCTTGTAGTGTGCCGAGAATTCCTTGAAGAATGTGATCTGTGCTCCCTTAGACTGCTGACCGCCCATCTCAAAAGATCAGACCCAAGTGTTGTCTTGACAACCTCAGGTGGAATGGGTAGGTTAGCAAGTGTAGCAGCAACTTCAGATTTCTCATTTGGCGACTGTGCATCTAGTAGCTTCTCCTTTAATAATAACAGCTTGTTAGAGGCTATTAGTTCATCAGCCAGGAACTGCCCCAGCTTCTCAGAAAGCAAACTCACAAGCCGAAAAGCATATATTCTAGTCTCAGACTCTGAATGCTCAAGGAATGGTATAATCGTTGCAACACCATTCCCACTTCTTACATTGGTAGCTGCCAAGTCTGCAAAACACAAAGTATAAGATAAGGATGTTCTGGTAAAGAATAATGAAGATAAGTTATAGAATAATCACCAAGCGAGCCATAAACTAAAGATGCAAATGGAAGAGTAGCACAATCACTTTTCAAATTGGCATGTCCTGCACCCTGCTTGGGTGGGTCGAATGGTAACTTGAATATATGATCAAAGTTAAATTAGACTTAGACGGGAAGCAAAGCCCCAAGGGGAACAGTTGGCAGAATTTTTACATCTTCTAAAAAAAGGCATATTGGTTCTTTGGTATAAACTCATGCAAAGACCCTCAAGAATCATTAGAGGGGAAGAAGCAAGTTTGATGCACGGATATGTAATCATCTCTGAGGCAATTGGCAGGCAAACAAGAACTGGAATATATTTGATGAAGCCAATCCCGAACCCGCAAAGGTTGTTGCGGATCGACTTCAAGGGAGTCCGAAGCGATGGACTCAGATTTGTTGATGGAGAGGGAAACGAAGCTGCTGATTTTGCAGATGCCAGTGTTGATGTCGCCCGACCTGCAGGAAGTCAAGCCTGGGAAGGGAGTTCCGAGTCGACCCTCCGACGCTTAACTCAGAAGTAGGCTCGAGAAAGGGACCAAAAGGAAACTCAGTATGTAGTGGAAAGACAGAGTTGGCATGGAGGTTGGGCCGAGATATCTAGTTGGGATCTGGAATCTCTACTTTTTACCTCTGGCGAAGGGGTTGCTTTTATAGGTGAAGAGGTGTAGTTCAGTCCGGATTCTGTGTCCTGGCTGAACTGGGGAACTCCTTAGATGGCTGATCTCTCAGTGGAGACTCCTGGCAGATTCGAAGACAGTTTCCTTGTTTAGACTCCAAACGTAAAGGGAAAATTGTGGAATAGCTTGAAGTCTATTACTGGACCGGTCATGATCGGACTCTGACTGCCGATGTGCATCTTGGTTCGAGTCAGACTCTTCTCAGGTTGTTCCTTCTTTTGGACTGACATTGCATAAAGGCCGATGACGCCCAATGAACCTAGGCCAGGTTGGGATGAGATCTTAAGTGGGCCACCAAATCTGGGCTTAGTGGGCCGACGACGCCCAGTGACCCTAGGCCGAAATCTTAAGTGGGCCTCTGGATCTAGGCAGGATACTGAGACTAATCAACATTTTGATCAAAATTTGATGTAGGAAGCTAACCAAATGAGAAAGGGAGCATGTGCCAGAAGGCTGCCACAAATCTGCGTTCCAGGGAGGGTCAACGATACACAGCCTTAGCCCTATTTTTGCAGAAAGATTGCCTCCAACCTTGGACCTATGATGGAGGAACTATTGCACAAAGCCTTCCCCTCAGGCAGCTACCTAAATGAATAGAGGTGGATTTCCTAATGACTCACTGTGATTATTCTTTCCAATTTAGAATGAGTTTATTGCGCCAATAAGATGAAAACAGATAAACAGTTATGGAGCAACTTTGTCTGTTTTTTATGTAAAAACATGGTAAAGGAGTAGCATGGAATAGAAGAAACCCACGAAAAAAATTAACACACAATTTATCACTACATCATAGTTGTCGAGGCACCTGCCTAAGCAGAAGGTGCCCAATTAGGGACTAGGTGAGGGTCCGCCTTATGGGAGTGGGCTACGGGGAGTGGGCTACGGGGGAGCTTTGGCTCGCTTGGGCACCTTTTGGGTGACCTAGACCCTATGATCTGCATGTGTGTACCCACATATTGGAGAATTCAAGACCACAAACTCCATATTCCAACACTATTCACAATTGAACATTGTCACAATCATTAAATGTTAAAAAAATCTTAATTTTGCAAGAACCATGATTCCCCTTCTTCTCCATAGCCTTCTCCTTCACAGACTCCTTCACCTGTTCTCCCTGATCTCTTTTTTTCTCTGGATGTGCCCACAGACACTGATTGTTGTGTTGAACCTCATGTTGTGGATAACAGATTTGGACAGGTTTATCAACAACGGACCCATAGTACGCCGCCTACTACCTTGCCACAGTCAAGACTCCTCCTGTTGGATCAAGCCCCAACTGTTGCACCAAAAGTTCGAGCAAATAGTGAAGGCGGACCGTATTTTGTTTATGGTGGCCCAGAACCCCACATCTACGATGTGGTCGGCCTGAGGGGCTTCGCACAGGGCGGTTAGTCCCTGCGGCGGGTTGGGCTGTCAAGCACCGATGCGACTATACACACCCGATTCCGGGCCAGCATGTAGTAACAGTGAATCCCTAAGGGAGTCGATGGACCAAATAATCCAACAAACTCCCCCCCCCCCCCCCCAGCGACACTCGGGGGATTCGAACCCTCAACCTCGCTCTGATACCACTTGTTGGATCAAGCCCCAACCGTTGCACCAAAAGCTCGAGCTGATAGTGAAGGCGGACCGTATTTCCTTTATGGTGGCCCAGAACCCCACATCTACGCTGTGGTTGGCCTGAGGGGCTTCGCACAGGGCGGTTAGTCCCTGCGGCGGGTTGGACTGTCAAGCACCGATGCGACTACACACACCCGATTCCAAACCAGCATGTAGTAACAGCGAATCCCTAAGGGAGTCGATGGACCAAATAATCCAACAAACACCTCCTCCCACTGGTGAGACTTCTTTTCCCTCTTCTAATCTGGATCTTCCTATTGCCCTTCGCAAGGGAAAACAATCTAGTACGAATCATCCCCTTGCAAACTTCATTTCTTATAATGTTTTGTCTCCATCTTTTCGTCAATTTGCCTTGTCTATTTCTGTTATTCACATTCCTAAGTCTGTATTTAAAGCACTATCCAAACCTGAATGGAAGGTTGCTATGGATAAGGAAATGTTTGTCTTGTTGTCTCGTGGTATTTGGATCCTTGTACCTCGGCCAGCCAACACTACTCTTGTTTCTTGTCGATGGGCGTTGGTGTTCACTATAAAGTACACTCTGAAAGGCTCTATTGACAAATATAAAGTTAGACTTGTGGCTAAGGGCTTTACTCAGTCTTATGGGGTTGATTATTTCGAGACTTTTTCTCATGTTGCCTGACTTAACTTTGTTCGGGTGTTGTTTTCTCTTGCCATCAATCAGGGCCTAAATATGCTTCAGATGGATGCCAATAATGCCTTCTTGTATGGTGATCTTAAAGAAGAGGTGTATATAGAGCAACCTCCGGGGCATGTTACTCAGGGGGAGATGGTGTGTAGATTACATAAGGCAATTTATGGCTTAAAACAGAGTCCCCAGACATGGTTTGAGAAATTCACCCAAATTGCTTCTAGAGTTGGATTGGAGAGGAGTCAAGCCGATCATTCTGCATTTGTTCATCGTGCATCTGCTGGTGTGGTGATTCTTGTTGTCTATGTTGCTCACAGAAAGTGATACAAATGGTGTAAAGGAAGTTCAGAAATACCTTCAGCGTCATTTTGTTACTAAAGACTAGGGGAGACCACGTTATTTTCTTATGATTGAGATTGCTTATGGTAATGATGGTGTTTCCTTATCTCAAAGGAAATATGCTTTGGACTTCATACAAGAAATGGGAATGCTGGGGCGTAGGCCTGCTAATACACCCACTATTTCTCAGTCTGATCTTGAAGTGAAGGATACTCTAATGTTCAATGATGTTGATGCGGGACGGATCTGCAGGAGAGCCAAACTCTAACCTGGAAACCTGGCGGCCGACGTGCAGGGATGAGCCGAGCGGGGGCGCTGCTTGATGGTGTCCGGCAGAGGGAGGCTGGGGTGGTTCCTGCTGCCTGGAGCGTCCGGTGCGAAGGTGCGGGCGATGGAGGACCCACGGCGACTCCCCATAGCAGACAGCGGCGGCGCGACGAGGTAGCGAGTGCCGCGGGCGTTCACAGCGAGAGACGTCTGCGAGCAGTGGCGGGGGCGTGCAGCGGCGGGGAAGGCGAGACCCGTCCCAGGACGACCGGAGTGATGAGTCCGACGCAGACCAACACCCACGGACGTCCGACATGCTGGAGGGCCAGAGGAAACGGGGTTCGGCGGTTGGAGGGGGGGGGGGGAAAGAACCGGCTCGATTCGCACGGTGGCCCTGGAGGGTCACGGGCGGTCGTGGGCGTGGAGGAGGTTGGGCGCTGGTGCTGAGCGTGCAGGGGGGGCGCCGCCTGGGTCTGGAAGTGCGAAGGAGGGCCGGGGGCAGCCGGTTGGGGCTCTACGACGGGGCGGCTGGAGTGGACTGCACCCGTGTGCAAAAGGGGCTGCTGGGCGTGGGAGCAGCGGGCTCCAGGTGACTGGGGAAATGCGCAGGGGGGGGGGGCCTCACAATCGTGGCTGGCGCGGGGGTGGGCAATGATGGCGCAGGTGATCAACAAAAATGGGCAAAACAGGGGCTCCGAAGTGGCTTGTGAGCAGATGGGGAAGAATGGGGAATTCCGGGTACTGTGGAGAGAGAGAAGGAGAACCGAGGAGAGAAAGCACAGTCAGAGGGAGGAAGAAAGGCAAGACTGGGGAGGAAGAAGATTGGGGGAAGAAGAAGATAGAGAAGCAGGAGGCGGTGGGGCTTCACACCCTCCCTTCCCGGGAGCCTCCAAACACAAACGCACAGAACCTCTGCAACGCAAGAAACTGTTCACATTCCATAGCAACTGTTCATATATTCATCTCCCCTTCGTTCTCAAAAGACTGCTATAAATAAAGGCCAAACTGAAAGGCCAAAAGACAGACAAAAGAAAAGACTAAAATAACCTTAGAGCAAACCACAAAATAACAATCTTGTCCCACACCTGCTAATAAACCTTTCTTACCTTAATTTAGACTTCCAATTCTATCAGTCTAAATCAAACCCCACTAAAAATAAAAATTACATAATAAAATAAAATTGATGTCAATATATAGCGGGTCGTCTGCAATCTCGAGTCTCGTTCCGCGTCCTTTACGAGTCACGGTCCCCGTCAGTAAGACTTAGGCGCCAAGGACTAGACCTAAGATAGTGAAATCCCCACGGCCACTGGCATGCGCCGACGTTGGTGCCCTAATCGATTGACAGTCCCATTGTCCCAGACCGGCAGACCCCACCAACACCGAGCCACCGTAGTGCCGCTACAACTCCTGTCGGCCCTTTGCTAGAGGGTGGAGTCCCCCACGGACCCATTAGGCGTCCACTATGATTTCGTTAGTTTGCTCATCAGCAATGGTATATTTGCTTAAAAATTTAGTATTACTTCTTCCAATGGTTACTGCAACTGTTGAAAGAGTGTTTTCAACAATGATCGATGTCAAGAACAAGCTACGGAATCAGATGTGTGATGATTAGATGAATGATTGTTTAGTGATATATATTGAGAAAGATTTATTTGAGAGTATAAATAACGAATCTATTATTGAAGTGTTTCAAAATATAAAAACTCATCGAGTACAATTGTAAGGAAAATTTTGATTGTAATGAAATGTGTCATTTTTATTGAAATGTGTCTTTTTGTTGTAAATATTTATATTTAAAATTTATATTCATATAATATATAATTTATTGATCGATCATTAAAAAAAGATCGAATGACCCCACTGAACAAATTTTATGCATCTGCCACTAGGTGGAGTATAGTCTTTATAAAAAAGACTCCACAGCCTCCACTCTTAGGCGTTAACAAGTTCTGATTCTGGGACTTCAAGTCAACGACGAGTTTGAGCTCAAACGAGCCAAGTTCAAATCTGACAAACTAATTCAAAAGAAAAAACTTAACTCGTTTAACCGAGTTGAGTGTAGACTCGAGCTCTTTTAGGGCTTGTTTAGGTGCTCGATTTAGAGTTCGGACTCGTTTGAGTAAACGAGTAGCTCTTCGAGAGGAGTTCTAACACAATAAAAGTGAATCGAGCCAAGTTCGAATGCCCATATAAATACTCGACGAGTATCGAGCCGAGTTCGAATTTGATAAAAATAAACGAGTCCGACTTTGAGCAGAGTACTAATCGGCTCGACTCGGATCATTTACACCCCTACTAAGCACCCCCTAGCTAGGCGCCTAAGAACACATCGGCGCCTTGACAACTATGCACTGCATGAAAGATGACAAGTATTTATTTGCAAGAGCAACTTTCAAGAATTGGTGGCATATGCGAAGCTTAACATAGTCTTTAACTACACCTGCAGGTGAAAAAGTTTTCTAGCAGCTCTTTGAAACAATCTTTAATAGAACGGCAAATACAGCAAGTAGAAAACATAGTATTTCACTAGTCAGAATCAAACACCATACCTGATGCTTGAGGAGATGATGCAATTCCATGTAGAGTCTGAAGAACTGCCAGTTGGCACTTGGCAGATGAAAGACGAAGAAGTTCTAAGAGTCCATGGATAATGAGTTCTGACTGCATTCGATTTCCCTGCTTATCAGCAGATGCCAGTTCCCAGTGGCCAGACTTTGAAACTATGTTTGCCATTGTCGAAGCAGCCAACTCCTTCAAATTTGATGGCTCATCTCGCGGATGTTTGAATAGAATGTTTATTAGTGCTGGAACTGCACCCAAATCCACAAGAATCGCGGCATTGTCATCCAAGTTTGACAAATTATGCAATGCCAGCAGGCTTGCTGTCTGCCCCTCCAAGTTGGAGGAGAGCATGTTGACAAGTACTTTACCACCTTTTCTTGCAATACATTCTTTGTCATTGTTTCCTAGAGCCATTTTTCCCAGAAGGGATACAACATCTACTTTGACATCATCAGTACCTATCAGCCGGAATACAATTGCCTCATGTTAGACAATAATGTAATTTTAAGCAGGTTTAAGTAAAATGAACCTCGGAATTTCAAGAACAAAGCAATTGGATAGGACAGTGAAGGTTCCTACCATAACCAGCTTAGGATGTATTACTTTCAGAGGTAAGAGAAAGATATTGCACATTGTAAAGAATGGTTCCACATCAAGTGGTGACTAAGATATAAATATGCTTATAACAATGGATCCCTCTCCACTCGTTGCCTTAAGGTTTTGAGTTGGATGGCCCACTCCAATAAAATTTCATGGTGTCAGAGCCCATCATATGATTTCTTCCGCGCACAAGTTTATAAGGTCCATGTGATAAGAGCCTACAATCAGTCTGCACATGAGGGGGAATGTAAAGAATTCTCCCACATTAAGTGGTAAGTAAAGTATATAAATGTGCTTATGACAGTGGAGCCCTCTTCACTCATTACCTTAAGATTTTAGAGTTGGATGGCTCAGCTCAATCCAATAAAATTTGACAAACATGATGTTTACATAGAGAGGGATCATGATAATCATGGATCACAACAAATGGCATTGGGACATAGATCTTATTCCACCATTCCACTCTATCAACTAGAACAATAATTAACAGAAAGAAAAGGACGACTGACAAGATGTTTCCTAACATGGAAGGGAGAACAACATTGAAAAACTTTCACATGCCAATACGAACTTGCATACTACATTAGCCAGGCCTCTTTATTCAAAGACACTAGTACTAGATCCTTCATTGTCAGATTAACAGACTAAAACAGCCCAAGGCTGTCATTTGAATCCCAGTCTACAAATTTTCTACGAGATTGCACAGATTTTCAAAAAGTTAAAGGAGCTACTATTATTGCATCAGGTATGCACACCAAGGCAACACATTTTGATTATAATGCAAAATCTAATTAAAGACATCTGACAAAGGCAGTTTGAGAACAAAATTATGCCTTTATTGCTTTGACTTCAAGGTCTTGGTTATCCAGGCACAAGCGTATGAAGGATCCAGCATATGCTAAGCAGCTGGAGGCTCAATGGAGGAAGACTATTGATTTTTCTCAAGCAGTAGAATGATACCCCATGAAAATGACAGAAAATAAACATAGTCCTTAATGGTATACTAATCTGAAAGCCCATTTGATTTGCATTGCCTAATGTACTCCAAATAGCATCTAACATCACTTGGGGTTTGGCAACATCTTTTGTTCCCTTTTCCCATAACCATCGTCAACTTACAGCTGTAACTAAAACTGAATTTCTTTTATGCTTATTGCAAAAAGGTCTTCCTTCTTTTCTCAGGTTTAAGGGGGCTCAAAGTCTTCAAGGAATTTGATTCCACAGTCACTAGCATGATGATATCCCTCGGTGTAATGGTGTATGTTATTTGCAGATGATATTTGATGCGGCACAGCGGCGTGGGGGAGGGAGAACAGCGAACACAGAGAGAGAGAGAGAGACGGCGGCAGGAGGAAGAAGCACGGGCTTGGGGATTCCACCCCGCTGGAGGAGACAGAAGTGGCGGCTGACCAAAGCTGTCTCAAATCCTTCATTAATTCCCTCAAACAGTCCATTACACTTTATTTATAGTGATGGAGCCCTAATGGCCCTCACTAAACATCCAAAGACCAAAATAACCCCAAGCCTAAAAATAGGTCCAAAATCGGACCCGAAAATACAAAGAAAAATAAAAAGAGCTCAATTGGGCCTCAAATGGGCCTTATTACATCACTAAAGGCTCCAACTCATAAAAGAAATAAACTAGTGGCCAACGGCCAGTCGTCAAGCCAAATGGACGCCGTCGTCGTCGCCCGTCGCCTCCGCCTGCGGTAAACCTGGACCCTGTCGGCCCGGTCCAGTGCTCGGGTGTCCCCACCAATACCCCCCGCCTGAAAAGAACTCGACCCCGTCGAGTAAGGGTCCTGACGGCTCTGGTGACGCTCCAAAAGGTCAGGGTCAATCTGCTCACGCCGTGTAGGAGTCATGGCTGGAGGTGGACACTCTGGGGTGGGATCGCTCACAAGGGGGGGTGACGGCTCGAATGGATCGCTGGGAATTACTACGGGTTCTCTATAAGCTACCAGATCTGAAACATTAAAAGTGGAACTCATACCATAATCAGGTGGTAGATCAATGACATATGCGTTGGATCCAATTCGTTTTAGAACTTTAAAGGGTCCCGCTCCCCGGGATTGTAGCTTCTTCACGGTTTCTGAGGGAAACCGTTCAGGTCTGACCCTGATCATAACGTAATCACCCTCATGGAAATCGTGGAAACGACGATGTAAATTAGCTTCTGCCTAATAATTCTCATTGCTGATCTCAATGTGGCGACGGATGTTATCATGCAAACCTCTAATGTGTTCAGCTAATGACTGTGCAGACTCAGAGACTCGAGACTGATGAGACATGGGGACAAGATCTACAGGACTCCTAGGCCTATACCCCGTGACTATCTCAAAAGGACTCATGCCAGTGGACCTGTTGACCGAGTTGTTGTAGGCAAATTCAGCTTGAGGTAAGACTAGATCCCAATTCCGAGCATTCTCACCCACTAGACAACGTAACAAATCCCCTAGACTCCTATTGACTACTTCTGTTTGACCATCCATCTGGGGGTGATAGGCGGTAGAGAATTTGAGCTTAGTGCCCAAAAGGTGCCACAGGGTCTTCCAAAAATAGCTAACAAACCGCACATCCCTGTCCGACACGATGGATTTGGGAAGCCCGCGGAGGCGTACGACCTCAGAGAGGAAAAGACGGGCCACCCTAGAAGCATCAGAGGTCTTGGCACAAGGAATGAAATGGGCCATTTTGGAGAACCTGTCCACGACCACCATGATGGAGTCATGTCGGCGAACTGTGCGTGGCAATCCCAGAACAAAATCCATACTCACGTCCTGCCACAGACGATCGGGCACAGGAAGGGGGGTATACAAACCGGTGTTCTGCTTTCGTTGCTTGGCCAGAGCACAAGTGCGACATTGGGCCACAATTCGAGCCACATCACGTTTTAAACTAGGCCAATAGAACCGGTACTCCACTAACTCAATGGTCTTATTGCGACCGAAATGTCCGGCCAAACCTCCCGCATGCACTTCCCACACAAGAAAATCACACAGAGGTACGGGAATGCAAAACTTATGTTCCGGAAAAAGATACCCGTCCTGAAGGACGAAGTCATTATATAACTGGGAGGGGCCAGATTGGAGGGATGAGAGGATGGGACCAAAATCCGGGCAATTAGGGTAGTCATCTGGCAATTTCTCAAATCCCGTGACTTCCGAAGAGACAACTACCAGCAAGGAGGCGCGACGACTCAGCGCATCAGCCACACGATTCTCCACCCCAGCCTTATGTTTGAGGACAAATGTGTAGGCTTGGAGATACTCCACCCAACGACTATGCCGCGGGTTAAGTTTCTTTTGGGTGTGGAGGAATCGAAGAGCTTCGTGGTCCGAAAACAACACGAACTCGTGAGGAAGAAAGTAGTGCCTCCAGTACCTCAGGGTCTGGACTACTGCATAGAATTCTTTGTCATAGGTGGAATACTTTAATTTGGCATCGCTTAACTTCTCACTGAAGAAAGTGACGGGGTGACTCTCCTGGCTCAGTACTCCACCTATGCCAACACCAGAGGCATCACAAGCTACCTCAAACACCTTGGAGAAGTCTGGCAATCTAAGCACAGGCGCTTGGGTCATAAGCTCCTTAAGGTTGCGAAAGGCTGAAGCAGCTGCCTTAGTCCAAACAAAGGTTCCCTTTCGCATGCAGTCAGTAATGGGAGCTGTGACGGTGCTGAACCCTCTAATGAATCGACGGTAGAAAGTGGCAAGACCGTGGAAACTACGAACGTCATGAAGGTTCTGTGGTTCTGGCCACTCCACAATCGCTTTGACCTTATCCGGGTCAGCAGAAACGCTCATACCAGAGACAATAAACCCCAAGAAAGTAACTTGAGAAGTCACGAAGGCGCACTTCTTGAGGTTTCCATAAAGGCTCTCACGGCGCAAGGTGGAGCAGACTTGCCTCAGGTGACCCAAATGGTCAATCCTCGTACGACTATAAATAAGAATGTCGTCAAAATACACTACGAGGAACACCCCAATAAATGGACGCAACACTTGATTCATGAGTCGCATGAAGGTGCTCGGGGCGTTCGAAAGACCAAATGGCATGACCAACCACTCGTAGAGTCCGTCCTTCGTCTTGAAGGCGGTCTTCCATTCATCACCAGGCCGAATCCTCACCTGGTGGTAACCACTCTTGAGATCGATCTTGGAAAATAGAGTGGCTCCCGCCATCATATCCAACATGTCATCCAGGCGGGGAATGGGAAACCGATACCTTACCGTAATGCGATTGATCGCACGACTATCAACGCACATTCTCCAAGTCCCATCTTTTTTTGGAGCCAATAGTGCGGGAACGGCGCAAGGACTCATACTCTCTCTCACACGACCTTGCCTTAAATACTCTTCAACTTGCCTTTGCAGCTCAGCATGCTCAGTGGGGTTCATGCGACAATGGGGAAGGTTGGGCAAAGAAGAGCCCAGGATCAGATCGATGGTGTGCTGGATGTCACGCATCGGAGGCAAACCTTCAGGAAGATTGTTAGGGAAGACATCCGAAAATTCATGGAGGAGACTGGCGACATCCTCAGGCTGCTCACTCGGTGTGTCTTCGATACCTTCATCATCAACTTCCCTAACCATCAGAGCATATATGACGTCATAATCAAGGAGCTCATGCTCGAACTCTCGGGCAGTGATCAACTGTAACGTCATAGTGGTCGGAGTGCTCGTCTTAGGGGTACGAGCAGGAGGGGGCTTCCCGGCAAGGGGTGCCATAGCACTAGCAGTAGCGCTCGGCTGAGAAGAGCTCGGGTCGCCAGAAGGGGCAACCACCTGAGGAGTGGCTGCAACAGAAGGGGATGTGGGAGCTGGGGGCTCCAGAGAGGGGGCAATACGAGGTCGGGAGGGATGGATGGTGATACGGTGACCGCCATGCTTGAAGACACAAGTGTTGGACCGCCCATAAAGAGCTGCATTCCGTATCATAGATCCATGGCCGGCCAAGGATAACGCTCCCGACTTCCACGGGCAAGACATCACACCAGATCTGAGCCTCATACGATTGAAGATGAATGGTCACAAGGCATCTCAGATGCACAGGAATGGAAGTGGTGTCCACCCAAGAGACTTGATAGGGGCGAGGGTGATCCTCCATCGCCAGACCCAAATGGGCAACCATGCCGGTGGAAATAGCATTAATGCAACTCCCACTATCAATGATGACACGACAGACCCTGCCACCCAAGCGGCAGTAGGTCTGTAAAATGGCGGTACGGCGCCAATCTTCGGTTTCTTTGGGATGGGCAAGGATACATCGGACCACTCCTAGCCTATTTTCTTCGGGCGCATCCACCAAGTCGGCGGGTTCGCCGACACCCACAAACTCGCCCTCATACTCATCGGCTAGGCCATCACCCTCATGATCTACATCGACAAGGGGATGTTCCTGCTCGGAAGACTCGCCATTACCAATAGCTAGGGCCCTTTGGGGGCAACAATCGCATGGTGCCCTAGCCCTTGGCAACGATAGCAACGATCGCGGGACTTATCACCCGGACGAGTGGTCTCCCTCATTGGCGCCTTCCCTCTATCATCGCGCCTGGGAGGTGGTAAGGCAGGAGGGACCTCCCCCGGACGTTGTCCTTCTGGAACCCGGCTAGAAGGGACACGCGGGGTGGGGCCCGGGGCGGCTCTCGGATCCAGAGGACGCTAATAGGTAAGACCTAACACGAGAAGACTCCCACTCTTGCTCAAATTGTTCCATCTCACGCACAACTTGGTAGGCTTGATCAAGAGTGGTCACATGCTGACGGAAGAGCTCTTGCTGGTAAGCTCGACGCAAGCCCCTCCGGAAGCGTGAAGGGGTCAAGGCACCCTCCTCACGAGCTCCACACCTCAATAACAGGTCATCAAATTCATCAATACACTCAGACACTTTCCTAGAGCCTTGCGAGATGCTCTGCCATCTATCAATCAAACGGTGACGGTACATCGCGGGGACGTACTTCTCACGAAGTCTGGCCTTCATCTCATCCCACGTGTCAATCGGCTCCTCAAACCTCTGAGCAAGGCGCTCCTCGAGGTTGGTCCAATAAGTTAATGCACGACCCCTTAACATAGTCTTGGCGAAGAAAGCTCGTTGAGGGTCTGACATTCCCAGCCAATCAAAATAGCAATTCATCCTAGCCTCCCAGTCCAGGTAATCTTGAGGTTCCAAAGAGCCGTCAAAACTGGGTGCCTCAATGCGGGCATTCCGGATGTCATGGTCCCGATCCCGATATGCCCATCGCTCATCCTCATCAAATTCCCAGTCAGGCCTCCTACCATACCTCCCATATCTACGAGCAACAGGGACCCTGGGGTTTTCATCAATTTCCTCTTCAAAATTATCTAGGTCGTAGTCAATGTACCGACCACGTCCATCACTAGCTGGGGTCGCCCTAGGCTGAGGGTGCCGAGGGGCCGCAGGGGAAAGGGGGCGCTGGTGCTGGGGTCTCTCGTCGGCTCGACCTCTCCTCGGCTCACGAATAACCCCTTCCAAGGCCGCAATGCGACCTACCATCCCTTGCACAGTACGGTCCGACCCAATGACTCTCTCATTAAGACCGTCAAGATCCTCTCTCATCCCACAGATGTCCTCTCTAAGTTGCAACACCAAATCGGTCAGGTTCAGGTCTCCAGGAGGGTTGGCATGAGTGCTATGCGGGGGAAGACGGTTTCCCGACATAGCTTGTTGAGGTCCAGACATCGGCACTGAAGTGTGGTAATCAGTGCCACTACGTGTGGGCATGAGACGCAACTAACATGCAATAACTAATGATGACGCCACTTTTTTTTTAATGCTAGAAATTGTAAAACAAGCGACTCAAAACCCTATAACCTATGACGACAACTACGACACGACGACATACCACGAGTGAGATCAGCAGTGCGAACTAATCGAGTTGCAGCAATTTACGTGTCGTGCACGTGTCCAAGAAAGTGAGTGCGTTTTAAACAGATGCTACAAATTTCAGATTTTGGGGCAACTTCACAGTTCCAAACAAATTTTTCCAAGCAATCAAAAATTTTCCACTTTTATTAATGATATCCCACAATGAATGTAACAGATTGATGCTCAAGAGATGGTCATAGCTAATCTCACAAAATTCCGCAGCAATAAATCTAAACTGGCTAGATGTTCCTACCACACATTCACGGCGGCAAATTTAACCAGATACAGGATGAGCAAGAGATGAGAGCGGGCTGTAAACGCTAACCGACTCACTGTAGAGCAAGGTACCACCGATAAACGTGTACACACACACGTCGCAGTCACGAAGCCGAAGTCGCCCGCTGTCGTGGGGACGTGGTCCGCTGTCCTGGCCTGGTTCAATCCTCAACGCAACAAGCAGACGTTGACTCCACGTCCTGTCTGGTCGTAGGAGATACAACCGGTCTTTTAGGATGCTGGCGTGGGGGCGTACGCGGTTGACGGGCCTGAAAAATCTCGTGCGGCAGAACCGGAAAGTACACTGGCGCTGGTTGGTCCGAGTTGGCGTTCGGTGCACCGTTCTGGTTCATCGCCTATCGCTGTCCAGATCACTGCTTCAGTGGGCCAGTGTTGAGGAAGAAGACGGCGAAGTGGTTGGGGCCGTTGGGGAAGTTGACTCCGATTGTGAGGGGCATCTGTTCGCACAGGAAGACGGAAGGCGAGGCAGTCGCGAAGGAGGACCCCTCACTGCTCCTGTGCTTGGCTCCGAAGACAGGAGAAGGGGACGATGGAGAGGACGCCAGTGCAGTCGCTGGAGAAGACTTGAGCGGCCACTAACGCAAGGAGAGAGTGCAGGCGTAGGCGTCGGTGCTGGCTCGGGGCCCGGCTAGGGGTGTAAACGAGCTGATACATTCGACGAGTAATTCGAAACTCGATTCGATAAAAGCTCGGTCCGACTCGTTTAATTAATTAACGAGCCAAGCTTGAACAAACAAAAAAATTTCGATTCATAAACGAGCCGAGTCTGAACACATGTGAGCTCGGCTCGATTATACTCGTGAACAGCTCATTTAAGAGCTCGCTAAAAGCTCGATTAAATACTCGTTAAGAGCTTGTCTAAGTACTCGTTAACACTTCGTTTAAATATTTCTTTAAATATACTAAGAATATATTGATATAAAAATATTTATTTGTTTTTATTCAGTTATTATTACAATATAAAATATTTATAAGGGCTTAAATGTCATAAACTAAATCCACAGTGTATATACACAATTATGCAAACGATGGTATATACACATTATATAAATAGGGACATGAACACAAAATTTAGTGTTGCAAGGTCCCCCAGGATATCAAGCATCTTCTTCCTCCCGAGATCGACCTGCGCAGTAGGTGAGCCCCCCGGTGGGGCCGAGGGGTGCGTTGTCAGCCACTGGCATCTCCGGCGACCACTGTGGACCATCCGTCAATGGCAGACATTGCTCTCGGCGGCCGCAGTACTATCACTGATGGTGCAAAAGGGGAGCTCTGGGAGATGTGCGAAAGAGAGTTGCAGTACCGCCCTTACCTTGTCGCACACCAACCCCCTCCCATGCGATGTCTATATATTAATCTCATATTGCTTGTGACAAAATATAAATATATTTCAAACATTATATTAAAATAGTTAAATTAAGTAGCTTATCAAAACTATTGAGATATGAGCTTGAAATAAGATAAATTTAAGTATTATGAACGATCAGTTTTTTATTTGTAGATTGGATTGGACTTACTTATATATACGAACTCACAAATTCAATTAAGCTCGTTAAGATACTCGTTAAGGGCTCGAGCTCGAGAGTATTTAAACGAGCCGAGTTTGAACAGGCATTTTCAATACTCGATATAGCTCGAGCTCGATTCGAACTCGATTAAAAATTAACGAACAGAATTTGAACAGCATATTACTCGGCTCGACTCGGCTCGTTTACACCCCTAGGCCCGGCGTGGCGCTCGCGAGCGCGTGGCGGCCTGGGCGCTCACGGGGGGCGCGGGGTCGCGGGGATCGCGGAGGGGGCGGCCACTAGTCCGCTCGCGCGAGCAGGGCAGCAGGGCGCAAGGTCGCAGCGAAGGGGGTGGGTGACGCCGGGGGCCCGCGGCGCTCACAGGGGGCCGCGGCGCTAGAAGGGCGCGGGCGCGAGGAAGCGTGGACGCGTGGGGAGGGGGGGGGGGGGGCGCCGGGGTTGCTGGGGTGGGGCGACTGCGGACGACCGGGGACAGCCAGGCATCGGGCGACCAGGGTCGCAGGGCGTGGAGCAGCCCCTCTCGACGCGTGCATGGACGTAGGGGCGACCCCTTCGACTTGGCTCTCCGGTGGAGGTTGCAGCAGAACACAGTGGAGACTTCGTGCGACGGGGAGGAAGAAGACAACGACCGGACTGACTTCTAAGAAGAAGCCGACCGGCACTGATACCAAAGATGATGCGGCACAGCGGCATGGGGGAGGGAGAACAGCGAACACACACAGAGAGAGAGAGAGAGAGAGACGGCGGCAAGAGGAAGAAGCACGGGCTTGGGGATTCCACCCCTGGGGAATCGACCCCGCTGGAGGAGACAGAAGTGGCGGCTGACCAAAGCTGTCTCAAATCCTTCATTAATTCCCTCAAACAGTCCATTACACTTTATTTATAGTGATGGAGCCCTAATGACCCTCACTAAACGTCCAAAGACCAAAATAACCCCAAGCCTAAAAATAGGTCCAAAATCAGACCCGAAAATACAAAGAAAAATAAAAAGAGCTCAATCGGGCCTCAAATGGGCCTTATTACATCACTAAAGGCTCCAACTCATAAAAGAAATAAACTAGTGGCCGACGGCCAGTCGTCGCCCGTCGCCTCCGCCTGCGGTAAACCTGGACCCTGTCGGCCCGGTCCAGTGCTCGGGTGTCCCCACCAATATTGTCTTGATTGATGAGAGTATTGATAGTTTAAATGTTAAGCTAGAAAGTTGGAGGCATGCCTTGGAATCTAAAGGTTTTTAAATCAATAGGAGAAAGTTAGAGTTTATGTACTATAATTATAGTAATCAGAGGGTGTTACAAGAAGATATGGTTCAAATTGATGGACAAGACATTCCTAAGAGTAATAACTTTTGATACTTAGGATCTATCATCTAAGAAAATGGAGAGATTTATGACGATGTGGCACACAGGATTAAGGCAGACTGGCTAAAATAGAGAAGTGCATCAAAAGTCCTCTGCGATTGTCGTATACTAATGAAACTTAAAGAAAAGTTTTATAGAACGACAATGATGCCTATTTTATTATATAGTATCGAGTGTTGGGTAGTGCGAAAGGAACATATTAACAAAATGTGTGTAGCAGAGATGAGGATGCTGAGATGGATATGTGGTGAGACTAAGAAAGATAAAATTGGGAATGAGCACTTCTGCAAGGATTTGGGGATAGCCCCAATTGATAGAAAAATGAGAGAACATAGACTAAGGTGGTTTGGACACGTGTACCGTCACTCTAACTCGGTGCCGGTTAAAATATGTGACCAAATCTTAGTGGATGCCAGTAAAAGAGCTAGGAGAAGACCTAAAATGAGATGGTGCGATGTTATTAAGAAGGACTTGGACTTCTTGAGTTTAAACATAGTTATAGCACTTGATAGAAATCTTTGGCGGAAAAGAATTCATGTAGCTGACCCCAAAAAATGGAATAAGGCTCTGATGATGATGAGTCACTAGCATTTGATTTTGGCTATAATAAGTAAGATGTTGACTATGCATTAAACATCAATCTTGAAGCATGATGAAACATTGACCTGGGTGTATTGCTAAAGATGGTCAGATGACTAAAGAAGGATTTTCTACAGTATGATAAAACAATGTTGCTCATGGTATTTAGTGAATATAAGTTGTTGAAAGGCTACAAAACATGACATGGATAATTTCTCTTCAGATTGAGATTTGTGACCGTGCATTCAAAAATTAATTTGCTGTTCAATTGACAAATCAAACCTTCTTAAACTATATTGTGAAATGATAACTCAGCAGAAAATATAAACCATCATTGTCAATGCTTAAAATGTTAACAATGTTATAAAGTTATGAATTATGATGGGGGAAATGGTGAACAGATGGCATACCTGAACAAAGTCGCACAAGCAAGGGCTGAAATCTTCCAGCAGCTGCAAAATGTTGGAGATTATCCTCCACTTTTTCCATGTTCTTTAGTATTTCTTCAGCTAGATTGGATAAAATAGGATGCTCTGAGTTTTCAGCCATACTTGAGAGAAGGACTAAAGCCCCTTTCTCCGATGCTAACTTTGCACAATACTCTTCATCGTAGGAAAATTGAAGCAACAGTTTTGCAGCAAATTCTTTCTCTTCCGCCAAACTTGAAGTAAGACTTCGGATAGCCAATCTAGTAATTCCCTCTTGAAGCATGATTATCTAGTGAAAGAAGTTCCAAAATATATCAGTTAGTTCGAGGATGGATACATAATCAAGATATAGATGTAAGGAAATTTTCAAAGAGCACAACAGAAACTGTGTATAAGCACAACAGAAACTGTGTATATAGACCTGCAGGCAAGAGTAAGACAACCATTTTACATCATCCAGCAAGTTAGAACTAATCAGTAAAGCAGGAGTAAGCTATCGATTTTCCAACTGCCATTAAGTTTCACAGTACCTATGATTAGCTAGTATTATCAAACGGACAGAGATAGATGCAAAAACTCAATGTCAATTGATTGTTAATCAGCTTATATTCTGACTTGAGTTTTCTTTCGTTCCACTCTTCTTGTAATTGTACTATCTACCTTCAAAAGAAAATCAGCTCTTCTGTGCAAATTTTGAATTTAAGTATATCAGGAGTGTCTAGCAGACTATTAATCCATGAAACAGAGTCACATTCAATATTCTACAAAGGCCTATGGGCTAGGATTACATTATGTAAACACCTTCCCCTTCCATGTCACCCCTGAAACAGAAGTCACAGGAAACATTTAATTGACAAGGATAGTTCAACTGCCACTCCAGTTCCTGCTCCAATTTAGTATGTATACATTACAATCACATCTTGTCTAATTACCTGAATCCTTCATTCCTAGATAAAATATATGGTCCTTTCCTTACTAGAGAGATACTTATCTCCTATATACCCATCTCCTATCCTTGATTTTAGCTTGAATTCACACAGAATTGAAAAATCACTACACCAAGGCCCTTACGACTGCATACTTACACTCAGATGGCATACTTCTGACCAAATACAATTCATGTTTGACTCTCGAAGATGACCAGGTTCTTATGATACTCGAGCTTAAGAAGATAGTTCATGCTGGTTCAGTTTAGTTGTTCAGAAATGTTGGCTAGAGCCATGAAAAGGCAATAGCGTTAAGATGGCAAAGATACAAACAGTCTAGGATTCAGTGCAGCTTACAGCTTGAGCATTTAGAAGTAGGAATCAACAATCTTACCTAGATTTGACAATAAGACCTAAGGGTTGCTAATTCCCTCTTTGAGGAGAAGTTTTGCAGAGTGAGTGCCAATAAGTGCCATGAATTATCATAAATAAGGGGGAATACATGGCACAACAAGAAGATGACATATGTTTCCTAAAATATCCGATGGACATGGAAGGCAAGGGAATTCGAATTCTTATGCCTGAAATTTGATTCCCTTCCAAGGAAGGGAGACAGAGAACGGGAAGACATATAGCTCATTTTTTTACGAAATATCCATATTTGTCTATTGAACCCTTGATGCATTATGGCATATGCCGTCTTACACCTTTGGACCTTAGTTCAACTCAATCACAGACTTACAAGAAGAATACAGTTGCCACTGCAACAAGAAGCAGGTTAAAAATCCAGGCTGTGTAAAAAAAAGGAACGACCTCAAAGATGCGGAAAAAAAAAGCATACCTTGCTCTCCTCATCTCTAGACATGCTGTATAGTGCCATGAAAGCCTTGGTTCTTAAAAGAGCCCCCAGACTCTTCCCCTGGCGCTCGAGCAACTTGACTATAAGAACAACGATGCCAGCATTCCTCACTCTGTACCTGCTTGCGGGATGTTCCTCGGATATTCTATGGACATTGTCCAGAGCCCGCTCGATGCACTCTCCGGGGTAAGTCCCCTCCTCTGCAAGGTACTGCGTTGCCGACTTGACCTGCACTTCGACGTTCCTGTTAACCCATTCATCGATAGCCCCTGCGAGCCCGATGTTGGGCTTCATCTCCAGCGTCTTGAGCACCTGGCCGGTGACGGGGCAGGTGGGGTCTCGCCCGTCCTCCAGGCAGCGGTTGAACCAGTAGGTGATAGCGGTGCGCTCATAGGTCTGGAAGGACTCCAGCGCCACAGGGTCCTTCATCACCTCCTTGGTGAGCGGACAGAGGAAGTTCTTGAACGGGGGGATGTGGGCGTCCTCCTCGGGGTCGGCGTCCGAGCAGCGTCTGGCGACGTAGGGCTCCGCCGACCAGCTGTCGAAGGTCTTCTCCAGGGAGATCAGGATCCTCCGCTCAGCGACGGAGCTCGTCCCCTCGAGGTCCCGCTTGAGCAGCTTTATCTCCCCCGCCAATCCGCCGTGGTCGCCCGCGTCCATGCCCAGCGCCCGTGCTAGGTCCATGATGATGGCGCTCTGCACCGCCTTGCTGCTCTGCCGCAGCTCGCCCTCCCTCTGCAGTGTGCAGTACACCCTCTCCTCATTCTCCGTCACCTGCTCGACCGCAAAAGGATCAAACGGGAGAAGAAATCAACTGCCAAACCGCCTAAATTCACAGGTAAACTGGTACGAACTCAAATGGAACTAGAAACAATATGAGCTAGGGCATCAGATCTCACTCTGAGGTTGGCTTGCTGCATGTCGAGCGAGAGGTCGGCAGCCTTCTTCCTGGTGTCCGGGTTGGAGAAAGGGAGCGGCGTGTCGAGGAGGAGTGCGAGCCAACCGCCGATAGCGGTGGCGCATTCCTGGAGGGTGGAGCAGAGAGGCTTGCTGTGGATGAGGACGTAGATCCGGCTCTTAGAGCGGTACGCAGAGAAGGCCTTGACGGCCTTGCCGAGGTCGGCGGCCATGCCGCGGAAGGCAGTGTGGACCGAGGGGGCGGAGAGGTCCTGGGGCGGGGAGGAGCGGAGGAGCTGCCCGAGGAGGAGGCGAAGGCGCTGAGCGTAACCATGGAATCGCCGGGGAGGGTCCCAAGGGAGGTTGCCCCCGCCGTCGTCGGGGCCGCAGATATCCGTGAGGGAGCGGTCGACGGACTCAGCGGAGGCCGCCGGGAACTCGCCGGACGGCGTCATGTTGCGGGGGCTTGGTGGGGGCGGAGGCGGTGGTTCCGCCTAGGCATGGCTGCTCCGCGGCCTGTGAGATGGAGGTGGCGCGAGGAGCGCCCTTTGTCGTAAGAGGTAAACACAGCAATCCGAAACAGTCAAAGCAGCTTGACTAAGCACTCGTTACGTTGCACCGCGGCTTCGCTTAGAAGCCAGACCGCAGTCAGCGTACCTCCGACTGTGGGAGCCGCCAGCCAGTCGGATTTTTTTATACTAATATCCTCCTGAATTATAAATGTACATATTTACCAAATATATTTTTAAAATTTTTAAGAATCAATTCACATTAACATCAACAAATTCAAAAATGATGAAACATTTTTAAATTAAGTTATAAGGACATGCCTTTTCTTAATATTGTTTTGATTGTTTGATGGTGTAAGAAGAACAAAAGTTCATAACTACATTTACTTGGCAAGTATTCAGAGTTCCCTTTTTTCCCATGTACGAAAGTCAAAATTATGCATGTATATTTCAATATACCACAGACTGCGGGGTGCTGGTATGTGAAATCTTATCATGTGAGTGGTGAACAGATTGGGGATCAGATTTTCTAAATATCGATAAAAATCAGAGTATGGTTCGTATTTAAATTATAATAATAATAAATTAAAATAAAAAAATATCTTATCAAACTGACTATAGATTGCAAGATTCCATACGGGGTACAAACCTGACATAGTGAACCGATTCGGTCCAATACACCTAAATATGATCATGTGCATACATACATGTCTCGATTGATACAAGAGTCCATAAGTAATTTATTCATCACCACATAAGACTTACTTGCATCTAGTGGTTATGGATGGTGTTTGTGCCGTAAGACTCGATTATGTCAAGCTCTCATTGACACGAGTTAATTGAAATGCATTGTGTTGTTATATTTTGATTTAGATATTATTTTTAAAAATAAATAATAAATAAATAAGAGAATCAAATCGATCGTGTTAATGGCTCGTCTCTTTCGTATCACGATACGACACAATTATATCACCATGATCTATAGTGACACGATAGCCTTAGTTGAGAGTTGTGAAAAGAAGATGACTTTGTCAATAGCAAGCATGGACAACAATAAAGAAGAGATGAGATAACTGCTCTGTATAAATGTCGAGGGGACGTCAATATAATTAGATTTAGATATGTTTTAGTCTAATTATATTTTTAAATGGATATATGTGTAAAAAAAATCATTTGTATTGAATAATAAAAAATGAGTATCTATATAATTTTTATAAATAAATTATATATGACTAAGAAATAGAGAACATATGCAGAAATATCTATTTTTTCCCCTAGTAAGCAAGTGAGAAACTAGTTAGGGTCAGGTAAACGTTGGCATTTTTAATTTCCGGCGTATTATTTATTTATTTCCTCGTGTGTATACCAAAACGAATTCCCCAGGCGCAGCGTACCGCAGGCGCGACCTCACCTTGCGAGCGCGGGGGGTCAAAGCGAACGCGGGGGAAGGGCTTTGGTGTGGGCCGGGCCCACCGGGGCGCGGCCCCGAACCGCGTCAAGGTGTTGACACGTTCTTAAACCCCCCACCCCGCCCTGCGCTGCGCTGCGCTGCGCTGCGCTGCGCATTGCGAAGGGTCGCCGCCGACGTTCGGAATGCGCGTTCGGGGAATTTAATTTTTTGCATGATTCGCCCGTCCTTTTCCTAAGTTGCAGCGCGGGGGGCTTATGGAATGCTATGCTTCTTTATTTATTTATTTTAACAAGGTAAGACGCCCCATTGTATTAAAACGGATCACAGGAGTATAGGAGATGGGCATGGGACGCGTAACCCAACCCCAAAACCCACCCAACATAGAAGTTAGGGTTTGTGAATTGGATACAGAACATAGTGTCATGGGAGAAGCAAAGTATTGACTCTTGATCTTTACAAAGAGGAACAACACCTAATATCTCATGGGAGGAGCTAAGAAGTTAAGGTCGTCGACCGTCGCACGAAAGGCCATCGCACTATGACGATGATTGATCGGCCAGGATATGTGAATTCGCGGCGAAACAACACATCGAGGGGAGCTCAACCGAAGTGGGAGACGTAAATATTATCAAAAAATGTCTTTATTTTTCATCGCACATGGTCGTCAGAGGAGAGCGTCAAATAAGGACGATAATAATCCAGTGAAAAAAGTTTACCCACAAGAGATTGTTATGAATAATGATGAGAGATCACGTGTCAAGAGATGACTTATGACAATAATTGATAGTGACAATGATAATGACAAAAGACTTGTGCCACACAATTTCATATGAACATGATATGATGAGCAATTTGGATGTAGATTAGTAACTAACATTTCTTTATGAATATGTATGCAGATTTTGATACATGATATCATGATGTGACATAAAATTTAGATTTCATATTGTTACTCTAATACGTATTGACTCGTCACCTGTATTCTGTCTATTTGGGACGCGTAAATTTTATTTTTATTTTATTTTTTTATTTGCTATAGATCAATTTTGTGAGGACATACTTCAGAGGAAATTTTATCACAAAATTTATGAAAAAAAAATAAATAATTACTTAAATCTCTACTAGCGGGCTCTGCGGCAAGATTGTCCAATGGACACGTTCTACCGCGCGAAGCCGCGCTTACCACTAGGGCTGCAAACGAGTCGAGTCGAGCCGAGTATTATGCTGCTTAAGCTCTGTTCGTTAATTTTTAATCGAGCTCGAGTCGAGCTCGAGTTTTATCGAGTATTGAAAATGGTTGTTCAAGCTTGGTTCGTTTAAATACTCTCGAGTTCGAGTTCTTAACGAGTATCTTAACGAGCCCAATTGAATTTGCGAGTTATATATATATATATATATATATATATATATATATATATATATATCCATATTATGTATATATATAAGCCTAATTCAATTTACAAGTAAAAACCTAATTGTTTATAAGACCCAAATTTATCTTATTTCAAGGTCATACCCCAAGATCTTTCATAGGTTACTTGTTTAATTATTTTAGTATAATATTTAAAATATTTAACAACTATATTTGTAAATTTTATAATTAAAAAATTAAACGAATTTGTTTACGAGCTTAACGAGCCGAGTAGACATTTACTCATACTCGGCTCATATTTTCATATTTATAATAAGAAATTAATATAATCTGAGTATATTAACGAGTAACTAATCGAGTATTTTAACGAGCATATTATCGAGTATCTTAACGAGCTGTTCACAAACGTATTCGAGTCGAGCATATATCTGTTCAAGCTCTACTCGTTTATGAATCGAGCTTATATTTTTGTTCAAACTCGGCTCGTTTATCTAATAAACGAACCGAATCGAGTTTTTATCAAGCCGAGTTTCGAATTACTTGTCGAGTGTATTGGTTCGTTTGCAACCCTACTTACCGCATGAGGTGAGCCGAGCTACGTGGGCCGGCACGTGGGATCCCCACCCCTGCGTGGCCCATCTAAAGCCCACTCCGAAGCCCAGCAGAGCCCAGTGGGGAGCAAGCAGACGAAGGGAAGACCTCTTGGTCGACCGGCGCGAGAGGGCGCCTTCGACAGCTCGATCTCTTCCCCCGTCCACGGCCGGGAGAGGGGGGAGGCGAGCGCAGCAGCCACAGCCATGGATCGCCTCCAGCTTCTGCTGCTGGGGATCCCCCTCTTCCTCTTCTGCTCCGACCTCGTCAGCCTCTTCACCCCGCCTCCCAGGCCGCCCCGCCCGCCGCCGCCACCGCACCACCACCACACCACCACCACGATCACCTCCCCTCTCAACCCCCTCTGGGACAAACACCAGACATCGCTTCGCTGAAGGTTAGAACCCTAACCCCCCCCCCCCCCCCCCCCACACACACACACACCCTCCCGGTTTGCGACTATCGCGCGCCTTCCGCGTTTTGTGCCCTTTGGAGGTCTGCTCTGATGGAGCTGTTTTTTGGGCCTTGGGTTGTCGTTGATCTTTCTTTTTGTGAATCTGCAGACAGGAGGATTGGGTTACGGCAACACCGTGGAGCTTAATTTCTGCACATCGTGCTCTTACAGGTCCATGGGTTGTTTCGCTACTGGAAGTTTGATTGCGGAAACATAAATTATGTCTATTGCCCTCTTTCTTTCTCATATGTTCGCAATCATGGTTGTTCCCTTGTACCTGGAATCCCGTGCATGCGTGTTTTTCTATACTGTTGTTCTAACTAACCATGGTGCAGAAGCTTTGAAGTGAGGAATTTTCTGAACTGTATGGATGGATGCCCTTTTTTTGCCAGGGGGAATGCATTGACGACCAAGAAAATGCTTGAGACTTCTTTTCCTGGGATTGATGTTGTTCTGTCGAATTATCCTCCCCCACTTCCGAAACGCCTGCTCAGCAAGCTGGTCCCAGTTGTTCAGGCGGGAGTTTTTGGCATTGTAATGGCAGGAGACCAGATTCTACCTAGATTGGGCTATGTGGTTCTGCCTCCTTGGTACCATTCTTTGCGTGCTAACAGATTTGGGACCATTGCGAGTACCTGGCTTCTTGGTAACCTGGTGCAAAACTTCCTGCAAAGTTCCGGGGCTTTTGAAGTTTACTGCAATGGTGACTTGGTAAGAGATTAGGCAATTGCATTTCTAATTCTCTCTTTGTATTGCACCTGTACGGCTTTGTTTCTTAAAACTTTCCTGTGGGCTCGTTCATTTATGCTGTAATACATAATCATATATCATCAATGTTACTTCTTCCGCATCCTTTATCAGCTTCCCTTGTTTTCCTTACAATCATTATTCAGATTCTTAATTAGCGTATAGTTTCCCATGTGTATCCCAACCTGTACTGTGCGAATGTTCATGGTACCATAGAACATGATTGCTTTGTTCATCTCAGTGCCATTCGCTCATAAGAGGATTATGACATATTTTGCAATCTGTAGTATTCTTTACTTGCCCTCCTCTTGAAGAGGGAAAATATTTTGAATGCATAAAACATGTATTAGTGCATTGCTAGATAAATACCTTATATGTGCAATATGGCCAGAAATTCCAAGTAGGGATGAACAAAGTGAATTTCTTACTTATGGAGAACTCTCCCATGGTTAAACCTTTCCCCATTAAATGCAGATTTGAAATTACAAAGGCATGCACTATGCTTATGGACACATAGTTAGAGATGTTCCATAGTCCATATTGGAAATCCTTGCATATATGCTGCATCTGTTTGGAAGGTGACCATCTTATATACACTGACCTTGTTGGACATGTGTGGGTCACTGATAAAAAGGACAGCACTTTACCACCGGGCTTCATGTTTTGGTCTTCCTAGGAACTCAGAAAACTAAAGTTTTGAGTGAATGATGATTGATAGTATCATAGTACATCTTCATGAAATTGTCTTTTAGTATGTAGATAGTCATCTATCCTGTTGGACACTTGACAATCATATCAGATCAGCATGCGATTCCACATGAATTTGGTGTGGGCTACTAATTTCTGAAATCTTCTGTCTTCAGAGAGAAGCCCCAATTACTGCCAAAGTGAGAATGTCTCATGTGTTCACTCCCCTCTAACTGAGAAAGTTTGAGGGTCTCTAAATCAATTTACCCATTTTCTGTTCTATTGAAATCAAGGTGGGTGATGTAGGCGAGTGAATAAAATCCTCATGGAGTTTTATTGACTCCTTGATACAATTTTTGTTCAGAGCCTTGTCATGACTAATCATCATCTTCAGAGACTTATTTGTTTAGTTGGGTTCAGTAATATTGATTCTATCCTGCCATTTTAGTATATCTAGTGCTATACTTGTTATCAGGGACTTTCGCAGAAACATGCTTACAATCTATCCTAATTCGATATAATCTCTATATTTAAAAAAATTTCAAATTCTGATTATGTTCCAAGATATGCTGTTATTTTCTGATGGACAGACTAACATAAGTTACTTAACTGGGACAAACCCTAACTGCTAAAAGATCTTGTGGCTAACCAACTTTTGTTTCCCTTCTATGTGATATGCCAATGAATTTGTCATTTCAATTCTATGCATGGTTGGATGTACCACAATGGTTTGAACCCATACCATGATATAAATTTAAAAAAAGAGGAAAAAGCCTTAATCAAATGACTCTTGAACCGACTGTGTCTGGGGACCGGATTCTCCCAGGCACGGCACTGTACGGGCGTACTACGCCAGTTCAGTTTGGTACGCCCAACCATACTTCTATGTAGCATGACTGCCCTTTTGTTAATTAACTGATTCATTGAATTCCCTCTAGATACTGTGCAACGTATCTTTTTGGTCATGGTACCATCCATATTTCCAAAAAAAACTTTATCTTTTTTGCTTCCTTCCATTTTTTAATGAATAAAATCAGGGTACCTATCCAGGTCCTAGGATGATCCAGTCTCTTAGCAGCCGGCTGCCTTTTTTGAAAAGAAAAATGTATCTCGACATGTTAATCTAGATCTACTTACACTCAGTTACAGCAAGTGGTGTGGGTGAAGAACCCATGCTGAAGTTTGTTTATGGAAGCAGATGCACACTTGGCTACTTTGGTTGTTGGCAGTGCATGATTACTATCTGAACAGACAAACTCAAAGCAAGTTGATTGTGAGTTCTGTTATCTTGAGATCTGGGGGATGAGATTAAGGGTCCAGTATGGCACTATATTTCCCTTTAATACAAAGGTTCCATGTCTTCTTGGTAACGACATATTTCTGGAATCATGGATGTTTTGGGGATGGGGATGGAGATGGGGATCCATTGGTATGACAAACTCATAGACATATTTGTATAGACGTTGATCTCTTTGTTTTTTCCCTTCTGATTTCGATGTCAGAAAAAAATTATATAGGGCAACAGTGTGGGAGTGATCAGGGAAGGTGGGAAGTCAAGGGAGGAGAAAGAGGGAGGGAGTCTTGCAATCAAAGAAATTGTGGCTAACATCTTCTGTAGAAATATTAGAAACTGTTGATTTCACAAAAAAACAACAATGTGCTCATTCCTCTGACTTCTGAAAAAGAGCATCTATGCATGCAGTATGCGCATTGTTCAAACGAGTTGGACACTTTTGATGGCACTTGGGACAACAACCTTGTAGCCTGCCTAGGAGCCTAACATATTTGCCGGGGACTTGGGCCAGCAGCCTGGTTTGATTTCTGGCTTAATTAAAAAAAGCTTTTTATTTGGGATGATTGGGTTCTGTCATCCAATTATGCAATTAATCATTGATTCAAGTTTTTTGCAGATCATTTACCTTCCTGTGTTGTGTGCTTAGCTTATACTTCCTATACCATCTCTTATGGATGTTTTTATGTTGATCGAATTTTCGACTTACTACAGAAGGAGGTGCTTTCTGATGGAAAAACCTGACGCTGCATTTTTTTCCCCATCATAATTCTACGCCAGGAAATTTTAGCCTTTCCAGGAGGCATGAAAAAGTTCCAGACTCATGTTCACCTTCTTCCTTCTATAGGTTTTCTCAAAGCTGAAGGAGCACAGGTTCCCCGGTGAGATTGAGCTGAGAAATCTGATCAACGAGAGGATCGGGAGTCCTAGATTTGGGGCTGAAGGAAGCATTTGGTCATAGCTTTTAGCTACTTGGCATTTATCTAGTCCCCAAGGTAGTAGTGGTCATAGTTAAGTTCGTAGCTATTTTGTCCCTGAAAAAAACTGGAAAAAGAAACTTCGATTGGTGTGAACCTTCTAGACAGATGAACATTTTGTACAACTCAGAAAGAGGGGCGCTTACTAGCTGCACCCCTCAATGTTCTGCTTCGCCATTAATAATGTAAGCTACGCAACTCTTTGATGGCTCTCTTCTGGTAGCTGCACATCAAACGTCAGTGTGTTCTTTCTGTTAATGTCTGCTTCATAACCTCTGTAACTTGTTTACTGGTCTACACGTTCAAGTTATTAATGTTAAGCTGAGTAGCTATAGCTCCTCAGACAAGGCGGCTCTTCTTAGCCGATGTTTGTGATAAGTGGGCTTTCTCAACAAGGAAGGAACTCGTGAAGGAGCTGTCTAGTGCCATTTCATTTTGACATCAAATCTCCTGATCTAATCAGAAGTTGTGTGCTCCTAGTATTATCTGTTGTAGAGGTTGAAACGCAGTTCATGAATTCTCATCGTCAAATCTTCATGTGTTCTTAAATTTGTTGGTGAGGGGAATGTCGTTTGTATGTGTAGCCAATGGGAATGGCCGTGGGGCTTCAGAAGTGATTTTAGGGGAGAATTCTCTGATGCTCAAGTCAAAGAATTAGTTGGAACAAAGGTGGTCGAGAGGAGATAGAGAGAGAGAGATTTTGGATGTTCTTGTGCACAAATGTGAGACCCAAAGCTTGCTTGGTTGTGGTTCATAGTGTTGGCTTACCTCTCTTGTTCAACGTTTGTTCTCTTCTAAGTATGTGTAAGGGGTTCTCTATATTTGTTGTCCCTCTATAGGCTGTGTTAAAACATAGTTGTTGGGAGTAGTTGGCGGCGCTTACAAGATTTGATTGGCCTTTGGTAAGGGTTATAGTGATGTTGGGTCCTCTCAATGAGTCATGGGTGGAGCAAGGTTGTCATCATCATTGTTCTTCTCCAAGGGAGAGGGGCATGTTGGGTAAGTGGAGAGGACGTCTCTTGTTATGGCAGAGATGTGTCAAGTAGTCGACAAACCCTAACCCTAACACTACATGGGTGTGTCGAGTTGCGGGTGTGGATTTGTTGTTTTTCCTGAAGCGGTGAGTCTTATTGTGGTTCAAGAGTTCGAGGCTTCAACTTTGGTAAGTGGAGGGTCGTCTAGGGATGATAGGTTCCGGAGTCGCTTCTATCTATTTTGGGTTGGGTGCTAGTGGTCCTATAGATCGAGGAGATTGGGCTCTCGTGGGTCGATCTCATATCTTTTCTTCTGTATGGGTTGTTGCTAAAGGCACTGTTTGGTAATGTGTTACAAAAAATTTTAAAATTAATAATTTTTTATGAGATCCCCTGGGTTTCCAAATGACAAAGTCTTTTTCTTGGCTTTCGAACCCGACAGAATCGAGAGAAGGAGAGAGATAGAGTGAAGAGGAGCCATGTTAAAAAGTCGGTGAGGAGCCGCTTTTAAAAATTTTTGAAATCATAGGAGAGAGAGAGACACGAGAGAGCACTGGCCAGAATTTTTCTTTCTTTTTTTTTTTTTAACTTTTGCAGATTTTCGCCGGTGTAATAAAAAACGCAATTGTCGAGGTCAAAAGTGACCGGCAAATGTCATGGTGCAATGAAAGCTGCTTTTCAAGATTTTCACTTTACGAAAATCACTATCAAACGGTGCCTAAGAAGCGGAGAAATGATGGGGCACAACCTCTATCCTCTCATCTTGATAGATTGGATGTGCTGATCTTAATAAGTCAAGTTGGCTTTACCCCGAACGCCCATCATTTTCAGAAATTTGAATCGTCTTTAGTATATTCTTTTTAATTAATGATATTCTTTGTTTAGTTATTGTGAGGCTAAGATATTAAATTTCAGAGGCCATTTTTTTTATTCCTTCTCCGTATTTGATTTTGATCTCAAGTTCTAAATTGGCGCTTCATAGTTTAAGGGACCGTTCCTTGTGACGTATAACATGATGCAATATCACGAAATCCCAGATTTTACATGGGGCATATTTTCAGTATTTTATATATTGAGACGGTCAAAAATGAAATCTCCAAATAATCTAGCATTAATTATTAAAAATATAATTGTGTGCTTCACGTTGAATGTGAGAAACTGAATCCCCATGGAGGCACATGGTTTGCTGTACCGTGTTGGGATCAAATTTTTTTATTTTTTTATAATAAAATTTAAATTTTATTAAATTAAATTGAATTCAAATTAAATTAGTATGAATATATCGTACCATACCAAATGAGAAAATATGTTGTAGTTGTGGACACGAAGAATCCAATGTGACTGGATTTGCCGCGTCTAGAGAGAAGAGAGAGAGTCCTCACTTCTTAAAGTTATCCCCCCCCCCCCCCACGAGAGCGTAGTAGCTCTCTACCAAATAAAACTTGATTCGACCTGATACAATAATTTGACCTATCTTGGAGGCCATAAGAATTTTCTTACAACAACATCAAACTAAAAACATATCTAGAATCTGATCATGCTGTCAAGACAAAATCTGACCAACATAATAATTAAAAAAAAAAACATAAAATCGATCTTAATCAACAAATAAGCAAAAAAATAATTTCCGAATAATGAAGTTTTCCCAAACTCAGACCTTTAATCTAATTGAGAAGATCCTCTAAATTTGAAGGACAAATAAGAAAGATTTCTTTTTGCAGCTCCACCCAAAACTTTACACAAATAACCCTGTTCCACTTCTCGCAGATCTTCTCCAACACCAAAAACCTCACAGCCGGTACCTGCGCAGCGGGTCCGCCAACGGGAACTGCTCGTGGAAGCGCCGCCACGCGTACTCCTCGAAAGCGAACGCAGAGAACTTAGCACGGGGCCCTTCCTTCTCCTCGGACGCTCCGCCCTCCCCGGCGGGTGGAAGCGGGGAGACGACGCTGTCCGTCGAGAGTGTGACCAACACCGAGATGGTGGCGCAGCAGCCCCCCTTGCCGGCCGGCGCGGGCACCCCCCTCACCTTCTTGAACCCTCCATCGCTCCACACCTGCGCGGCGGTCAGCAGGCAAAGATCACAGTTTTAGGCACGTGTCGATCAACACAGAGGCGTGCGATGGAAGGTCCCGTGGTGGGCTGGTGGGGGGAGAAGAGAAGCGGGTGACTGGCCTGAGCGATGTCTCCGATGGCGACGAGGATGGAGTCGGCGTGAGGCTCCAGAGTTGTCCAGCTAGGGTCGTCGCCGAGCAGCAGGCATCTGCTCCAGCTCCTCATCTGGTACTGCAGGCACACCGCGTACGGGTAGCACCGCGCACACGGAGGCGGCGGCTCTGGGGCCCCGTCGCCGCCAACGCCGTCGCTGTCACCGATACCTTCTCCCCTGTCCGCGTGTTCTTCCCCGCCATTGGCCGCGGAAGCGATCCACACCAAGGACCTTGGCGCTGCCGTGCTCGCCTTTGCTCGGAAGGGGCTCTGGAAACCCCCGGCGCGCGCCAGCATCTCCACCACGTCCATGCCCACCTTCTCCAGATGGCGGGCGTACTCGCGCGCGGCCGGGGGGAGGCCCTGTTCGGCGTCGCCAGCCACGTCGAACACGAGGAAAGAAGGGATGTCCTCGCCGACGTCGTCCCCGTCGAATCCCAGAAGGGAGAGGTCGCGGGGGTGGGTTTGGAAGAGAGGCTGGCACTCGATCTCCGCCGCGGCGGGGAGGTGGGAGGGGACGCCGTGGTCGGTGAGGTAGAAGAAACCGAGCTCGGAAGCGGCGGACCCGAGGAGGGCCTCCTGCGGCTGGGCGAGAGAGATGACCGGCGGGGTGGGGGCATGTCGCAGCTGGGGAGAAGCCGCCGCGGCCGCGGACAGGCGACGCGGCGGGAGCGACAGCGCCGGCGAAGTCAGCTGGCGGAGGGCGCGAGAGATGGCCGCGTCGGCCGCCGCGGCGTGCGTCAGGGAGAGGTTGGGGTTGGACGGGGTGGGGGGAGGAGGCGCCGGAATGCCGCCGCCGCCGCCTGCTGGGGGGTGATCATGGCACGAGTGGTGGAGGTGGCCGTGCCCGCCGGGAGAGGCAGAAGGGAAGGAGGAAGACGCCATGAGCAGGCAGGCAGGAAAGCAGGGAAGAAGGAAGTGGGGGGTCGTCTTCTTCCACCTTTCCCGCAACCATTCTAGCATATGTAATAATGTGGAACTGGTGAGAGCTTGACCATGGGCCATGGCCATGACCTTTGGGTGCTTTAATTTTTATTAATTTTTTGAGATATATCTTCTCTTAAAATAATTATTTATATGTTCTTTATGTATAATAAGATTAATCTTCTTCTTATATTAAAATTTCAGCAATAATGTTCATATGATATCTTATTGTACTAAGTGGGACATGAGTTGGCGTCCAAGGGAGACAGTTCAATCTTGTTGGGCAGACCATGGGGGGCTGCGGCCTGCGTGCGAGGTGTGCGTGTGACATCTTTGAGCGTGTGACATCTTTTACTCCTCTTAATCGTTGAGAAATGCTAAGCTAAACCGCCCGCTTGTCTAGTTAATTTAGGCGAAATGGCTAATTCATAATTTGATTGGTTGGGTGTGAGTTGTATGACTAATGAACGATTTGATTGGTTAGATGTTGGGTCGGTGATCAATCAAATTAAACGTCTAGTCTTTTCACGTCGGTTAAGTTATTCGGACGTCTAGATAATTAATATTTAAAAAAAATATTTAGTCGTAGATTTTTACATATATATATCTTTTAATCGTGAAATTTTTTGTTAGGTTTATATTTATGTATACCCTTGAGATACAAAATATTATAACCTCCTAAAAAAGAATATACTTTGAATATTTTACTTATTTTTTATATATACCTCTATAAAAATAATAAAAATAACGATCAAAGAATATTCAAAATGTATTCTTAACTTCAATCAAGATAAGTTACATATTTGAAGACCTTTTATATCCGTGAAAGAGATATCAAGATTCGTCGTGTCGCATCAAAATTCGTCCGCTTTTTTTTTAACTACTCAAAAACCGCACCATGCTCATCTCTCTCACCTAAAAACTACCTCATGCACGTCTCCCATCTATCACACACGATCTCGGTCTAAAATTCAAGAAAAAAATTTGTTATACCCGCCAACCAAATCTAATACAACTGACTCTACTTCCACAAACAAACACACTGCTACAGATCTCTCAACAACTCTCTGCGAACGACGTTTTCTTCATCCGCCGCCTATAACTTCAGCCATCAGCAGCAACTCCGACCAGAAAATCGGCAACTTCAGCCATCAGCAGCAACTCCGACCAGCATTCCGGCAACTTCAGCCATCTACAGCAACTCAGTCCAGCCATCTGCAGCCCGGATCATCACCCTCTGTCGTTTTTCTCCAGAGACAGTAAGTGTAAATTTCTCTTATAAATACTTGGAAAAAATATCAGATACACTTTAAAAAAATAGAATGCTTACCTTACACCGTCAATTCTCATCTATCCATCTCCAGCAACTCTGACCAACAGTCTACTGCCCTGCAACTACACTCTCGGCGAACAGCCAAAGTCCTCCTAGCCGCTGTCGTTTTTCTCTCCGGTGACGGTAACTGTACTTCTCTTTTAAATACATGAAAAAAAATGAACGTAATAGAAAATCTATGATTAGAAATTACTGATCTCTTGCATGTTTAGGAAAATATGGTATAACATTGTATTATAGTATAGATGTCTCTGAAATATTTACCTTACATTTACATGTTATATAAAACAAATCCACAATTACCATAAGGAACATACATGATACATGTCTTTGCTGCGTTGCGCCCCTGCAAAACCCCCCACAGTCCTGGCAAAAGGTAGCTTCCGGTGGGCAGGTGCGGTGGCTTTCGGTTTTGTAGATTTGGGCTTCATGAACATTTGCCGGTTCAAGCTCCCCGGAACCATTCTACAAGTATGTAAATCATAGAGTGCAAAACTCAGCAAAAAATTCTATTATTTAGACTGGGAAAAAAATATGAATCAGAAATGAGGAAGATCAAAATGTTCTACCTAAAACCCCCCACAGTCCTGACAGAAGGTAGCTTCCGGTGGGCAGGCGCAGTGGCTTTGGGTTTTGTAGATTTGAGCTTCATGAACATTTGCCGGTTCAAGCTCTCCGGAACCATTCTGCAAGCATGTAATTCATATAGTGCAAAACTCAGCAAAAAGTTCCATTATTTAGACTGGGAAAAAAATTATGAATCAGAAATGAGTAAGATCAATTGCGTATGTATTGTAGCTGACTCCTCAGAACATCTCTTCAATTCTGAAGCACCATGCTGAGGAAAACTTCCAAGGTGTCTGCCCACCCAAGTCATGAAGATGTAGGCTGGGGGTGTAGGGCAAACCCTTCCCACTGTGGCTGTATCCACTTCATGCGCCCATCGTTGCCTGGGTCTCTGTACTGCTGCTGTCCAGAGTTCCAGATGGACGCTGGCTCCGTCCGTGTGGCAGTAACAGTGAAGCTATATATGCATGCCTTCTGTTTCTCCTACAGCATCGCCCTCCGGAGCAGGCAGAGAGGGCTAGACAGAAAGAGACGGCCACCGCCATCATCTCTTTGTTTCTTCAATAACCTAGGAACCACCTACAGCTGAGTGGGGGCTAGAGATCTGTCCATCTCCTGTTCTTTCTCTCCACGTCCGTCTGTAAGGGCATGTCGAACAAGATGGATCCGCTGCCACGCTGGCGGGGAAGACGACGACCCCAGCAAGCGACCCCTCCGGGAGATCCCCGGTGGCTACGGCGTTCCCATACTGTCATCCATCATCGGGGACGGTGCGGCCGGAGCGGACGACCCCCTGAGGTTGTGAACAGGGTTCCGGCTTCTGCTTCGCCGGCGGGAAGAGAGAGGCGGCTGCGGCCGACGACTGTTCTGCAACAGGGTCGGCGGAGGAGGTGAGGTCTTCCTGAAAGGCGGAGACGAGGTGGGAAGTTGCCTAGGTGGCGGAACCTGCTTGAGACGGTGGTCGCAGAAGCACTTGGAGCAGAGGCCGAGTGCATGGAGGGCTGCCGAAGAAGTCGCAGTTGTCCCCTCCACAAACCCTTCCATCCACGCCTCCATCGCCTTCTTCTCCTCCCTGGACTCCCCCCTCCACAGCCCCCTCTCTCCCCAAACCATCCCCTTCAAAGACCCTCCATCCACGTCCCCCATCCCAGATTCGCCTTCTTCCCCTCCCAAACCTGCTTCCCCTCACTCCCCTCTGCCCCGCGCAGCTCACATGATATGGCCGATGGTGGAGGGGATATGGCCGTGGAGGGGGAAAAAGTTGTCAGATGGGAAACAGCGCCAGGCGAAGTGTCAGATGGGTTTCACAGATCTGGGATAGATATACTAATGGAGGAAGATTCGAGATAGATCATTAGATATATTTAAATTTTATAAGATTTAGAGTTGCTGTGTCTTACCAAACTTAACAGTGAGAGAGAGCAATTTTAATTTATTTTATAATATTATATTGTTATTTAAATATAATTATATTATTTTATTTTATCAAATTAATTTGATGTATGTTTCTGTAATATAATATGTATAATATAGTCATAATTATTTATGTTCTTATGTGACTGAGTAAATCATATGTACATGTAGTTTTTTAAAATGTTAAAATTATTTATATTACTCAACAATAACATTACATTTTTTTGTTATTATCATGTAATTGAAATTTCTTGCGGCGATAGACAGAGACATCTGCAAAATGGCCAAGAGAGTCTACAGGTCCCATGACAGAGAAGAGGCCAGAGGCGGCGCCTGGTTGAGCAAGGAGTTTTACTTATTACTCATCTCCCGCATTCTTTAATTATTTTTCTTAAGAGTTTTTATTTTATTTTAGCTAATTTCACAACACCATCTCAGAAATATTTTTCTCTTCATTTGTATTATTATTTTTCTTCTTTTTTATTTCCAATTTACTTCAACTCTCATTATATAGATATGTTTTCTTTTTAATTATTTCTATATATACATATATTTTATAACATATAAAAATATTCAAACGCCGTGAATACCGGAAATGGAGAAGTTGAAGGAAAATGAAACAATGAGCACTGTTTGAAATAGAGAATGAATAATATAAAAAAATCTCTCTCTTTTTCTCTCTCTCAATTCATTTATAGACCGCATGCATTCTTATTAGCGGTTTTGTAATTTTATTTTAAATATTATTATTCTTAATAAGAATCTTCATTCTTCTTAAAGACTGAAAAACAATCAATAAAAAACATTAGTTAGTATAATAGATCACGTTATGTATAAAAAGTTGACATTGAGCAGATGAATAAATAATTATAAATATTTTTTATTGTTATTTTTTCTATTTTAGTTTTAGTATTATATTTGATAGAATGTATAATTGTTTGGATTAACATAAGAATAAAATCTCATTTTTTAAAATAAAAATTTCAAATAATCTCTACACGGTTCACTTCATTATGCCATACTTTCATATATATTTTGTGCTTATCTCTTTAGTTTATATTGATAAGATTAACATAAGAATAAAATCTCTCATTTTTTAAAATGAAAATTTCAAATAGTCTCGCTATAGGGTTCACTCCATTAGGTCATAGTTTCAGATATTTTTTGTGTTCTTACAAATTTATATGGTCTTAGATAATATAATTAAATCTAACTTAAAATTTATGCTTATGTTATTATTTATATATTTTATTCACAAAAAATGATGTTTTGTCCAATCATATGTTAAAGGTTTTATACAATCATGTGTTATGACTAAAAAGTCCGATATATGGGAGACTATGCTTTTATATATGTTGCAAGTTTTGATTTATAAAATTGTGTTTTATTTTGTTATTAAAATTATTAATGATTCATGCATCAGATAGTTTTTAAATATGTTTTATGACTTTAGTAATACATATAGATGTTTCATATGTTGTTGCTCCTTTTTCATTATAAATTATGTAATATGTTTTATGACCTTAGTAATACATATAGATCGGATAATTTAATGATGCTTTCACATGTTATTACTCAATTTTTATTATAAAATATATTATAATATTATGATTTAATATTAATAGTTAACAATTTATTAAAATAAATAAACTTTTATGAATACATATAACATATTACTACCTAAACCATTCCCGTGCCATGCACGGGCATAGAACTAGTATACATATAAATATAAGAAATATTCTTATACAGTACTTAATCTTTTTAAAAAAGTATATAAAAAACTTTTTAATTAAGTACTGCGTCTGCGCACTGCTCTCGCTTTTTGGGTATGCCCGGTTGTCTCTAGTACATACTAAGAGGCCCCATTGCAACCTTGTGGGCAAGTAAGCTTTAGGGTTTAATAAAGTATTTTAGTAGAAGGGGATAACAAGACGTGGTCAGATGGCATTAGAGGTCAATTAATGTGGTCTCTACATCTTGGATGGATGTGGGTATGACGAAAGTGCCGATTTGGCCAAGTTGTAGTTTAATAACTAAAAATGAGAAGAATCATTTAAATAATCTATGGTCTCCTGCCATCCTAGACTCCCAATAGTTGTATCTATCTATCTATCTGCGTATATTTGAGAAGATAAAAAAAGTGGGAAAAGAAGGTACATGTGTTCTTCATGGCTTTTCTTTCCCACCGAGGGTTCCATAATTCGGTGGAGGCCAGCGGAAGCATGGCTTTGTTAGGTTCCAATTTGAAGTATGGTTCGCGGGCCCCGTGGTCCAACCGTGTCAGGAAGGAGACAGACGAGACGAGCCCTTGGTACGGCCGTTCAACATCTTTGTTTTTTTTTTTAAATATTTTTTAAATTATTATTTTTAAAAAATGTATCAGTAATTGGGCACGGCACGGTCAACTTTGCTCGAAAATAGAGTTTCTTTGTTTGAAATGGATAAATTTAGAGAAATTCTTAAATATTTCTCCTAGTTAAGCGGTTTTTTAGCTAAGTATTGTCTTCATAATTAATGAGTATTCTTAATTAAAAGTCTCACCTAAGACAAAAAAAAAATATATATATATATATATTATAAATCGAATCACCTATGAGGAGCACTACAATGTAGCCTTAATAGATCTATAAATTAAATATATATTTTTAAAATTTTATTTATTAAAATGCTAATCTATTATATCGTGGGGGATAAATCCTTAACAAATCTTTATAAATCTACTATTGTTTGGAGTTGATTTTTGACTCTCGAGTATAAGTTTAATCAACTGAGTTACTTCTCGTGGGCGATATAAATTAAATATCTACTCTTACGTAATCACAATAAAAAGTTTGAAACTAAAAATCTCCGTATAGGATCATGAGAGACAATGAAACACGGTCCCAAATGTGGATTTTCACGAAACACTCTTTCAGGGTCTTGTTTGGACCTTTAAAATGAATTCCATACTTCTCTTTTAGTTCTTGCATATCTTAGAAGATTAATTGTATAAGAATTTTTTTTTAAAATTTGTATTTGTATGGATATCTCTTTTTATGGATACATGGTTATTTCATAGACTTTACCGTAGGTTAAAACGGTGTTTAAAATATTTTTTATATAGATCAACTCTCTAAAGTCAAGTTAAATGGAGATGAAAGAGAGGAGAAAGAATGAGTAAGTTGAGAGTTAAGTAGAAAGTGTGGAGATCTAAATCATAATAGATAGTGCCAATGACCTATTTGAATATATAGGTTCGACTATTGTGTTGAGGAGTCATGGTGGTCAAATAATATTCGTTCATTGTGTTGAAGAGTTGGGTTGGGACCAACTATATCACTATCATTTTTCTGTCATTTTTTCAACACTTTTGTGATAGAAACCTAAAGATAAATCTCTATTGAAGAGTAGGGATATTCTTCCTCATCTCACTTGGAAGAGGACCCTTTGTGGATTTCTCCCTTACCTATACTTGCAGGATATGTTCCTCCTTTCCAACTATGGTTATTGTCTAAATAACCTAATTTTGGACAAATGTGGAGGGGCTAAAGGTATTTTTGTTCAAGTTGGGTTGTGGAATTGAGTTTTGATTTTTTAAGTATAATGGTTCTAACACTAACACTCTAGAAACTAGTGCTATAATTTTCCTTTCTTGCTGCAACATTTATATATATTAGTGGAGACAGATTCAGCAGCTAGAAAGGATCTTGTCCATCCAAGTATGAAAGTGATGTTCCCAGACTTTGAATAAGCCAATTCATGGTCTACAATCCATTTTCATGGAAGCCACATCTGTTATTTCCTAATAAGTAATTTACATACAGAGAGAGAAAATATGTTTTTTCTTTGATTTGATGATTGCTCACTGGAGCTAAATTTCCTTCATGTTCGTTGGAAGTTTGGAGTCTTTCTACCCTCAAAGGGGTAATTTATATATCTTTTGCTCTTTCTTCTTATAACTTGTAGTTTTGATTTCAACATGACATGTTGTTTGTACAACAATTTATACAAATAAAGGGTAATTTCACAAGCCATGGAAGTGAAGAGTATGTATGTTACTATAATAATTTGGAAGGCATACAAATATAAATATGAATATAAATAAGGATTTTTTTGCACATACTAGATGGGGGCAGATATCGCCTATTTTAGATACATGCGAGTGAGTCATATATATGTGCCACTTTCGTATGAGAAAGGCTTAGTGCACTTTCATATTGTACTGACTAGACATTCACCCCATGTGGCACCCAATCATTGGGTTGCCACTTTATCACCCCCATGTGAGTGGTGCCACATGTGATGAGTATCTAGTCATATTACACTTAAGTACAATAGAAAAATACACTAAGTCTTTCTCATTTCGTATAGGGGTACATGTCCCAGAGTTTTCTTAATCTAGTATATATAAGTTTACTCAAAAATTAACTCACTTATCTTTAGAAATAAAATTAGACAAGATAGGGGATCGGTGTTGTCCAAACCGTAAGTAAATTCCTACCCCACTTGTCACTTAAAAATAAATTACCATTTTCTTAGCTTAATCGATGGTAGCATTCTCCTCCACCCTGTAGACCGAGTACAGTAATCATGACTTTTTACCATCGTACCTCTCCTCCATAATATCCCATGGTTAATTTATACTATTCCAAGATCAAGTAAACACTAACAATATATTTACATCTTCGTATATCCAAAGATAAAAGAGAAATGTTAGTTATCCGGATGGCCGGATAATTCAGCTGAGTTGGATCGGTTGCGCGGTCGATTTTATTGATCGGCCGCGTGTGAGTCCCACGGCGCCAACTACCCGAGCGCCTAAATAACTAATATTTCTCAAGATAAAAAACTTATCAAAACGGCCGTACTAATATGAGACTCACCTGAGTCCCATCTACGTTCATTTGAGACAGGTGATGTCTATCTTCCCTAGTGAAGATTTCTCTCTCTCTCTCTCTCTCTCTATATATATATGTATATATAAATATATATGTATGTATATATACTTGTATGCAAAGACCCTTCACATATTATTATAAAACTCTTGAGTCATTGTTGCTTATATGGGCAAAATTCTAAAGGGAGGGATTGGAAGTCCTCAAATGACGCACCTTCCTACATCATTTTTGTAGACTCCGGACATTGCTGCAGTACCGGACGGGACTCTCTCTCACAGTGGGGTTCCATGTAGCGACTTTAACTTACGTGTGTTTCTAGCAACTTTTAACATTGAATGATGCAGAAATCAAGGTCCATTCATGAGCCATACGAGAGACGATCGACCCATTAATGTGTGCTCGTCGTCATATGCTTACGTGTATGTTATGTATATATCTTTAGTGTTCTTCTCTCTCTCTTCTCTTCTCTCATTCTCCCTCGCTCTTTTTTCCTGTCATAATATTGTGGGTATACTATTCTTCTATATATGAAGAACCCTAAAAGCCTAGTTCAACCGGCCATGGGCAAATCCAGACCTGACCCAAGTAGCATGGCATAAGCAAGTAAGGGGTAAATAGATTGAATTTTGGGTCCAACCTTCTGCCCACAAGCATGATTAAGTTTGCTGCTGAAAACGAGATGGGTCCTTTATATTAACTCCTGCATAGATGGAAAAAGGACTGAAATGTCGTTTGTTTAGATGAAGGTCTTAAGGCATTGTTAAAAGGACACTAACGGGCAGTATTATATACCCGAACTCAGACCTCCAAGCAATATACACTTGCTGCAAACCATCGAAATTCGGGTGGAATCCCCCCTCGCCCTGTCTCCGTCTGTTCGGATCCGGCTTCGCCTCTATCTTCGGCCCCACTTCCGTTGCCGCCGTCGCTTTGGTCAAGTGGTGTTCTTCCGCCTTGTCACCGTTGAAAAGGGGCGGGCTATAAGAGGGAGGTCGTCGAAACCCCCTCGTTTCTTCTTCGACTGCTGTTCGCGAGGAGAGCATCCTCTGGTGGTCGATTTTGTGTTCTCCTTCTTCGAAAGAGGTTTTGGCTCCGACATTTTTGGGGCTTCCCCCTTTTGTCGGAGGATCCTTTCTCCGGTCGACCAAGTGGTTCGACTGGAGGTTTCGGCTGCGGCTTTCTTGGTTGGTTTTTCACTTTGTGATTTGGTTCTGTGTTGTTTCCCTCCCATGTACCTCCTTGGTGTGGATCACATTCGCGAAGTCCGGATGAGGCTGTCGTCCGTGTCAAGACCCACTCCGCGTCTCCGGTGGCGAACGCTGTGGCCCTATTTGCTCCCCAGCTATCTGCTCCAAGACACTGTGGATGTCTCCTTACAACCCCCCGTCGAGCTCTTCCCCGGTAAAAAGGTCTGAGGATGCGGTTTACCGCGCCATGAAGCTGTCGGCGAAGCGCTTTGCCTGTTCACGATGCTCTGTGCGACGGATGCTCTCTCTGTGTATTTGGGGTTCACCCATTGTGTAAGGACCTTTGGTCCATCTGTCTGTTATGGCCTGCGCCATAGTTCAATTGTCATGTCTGGAAACCGCTGGTATGGAGCTAGGCATGGGCGTCCGTTCACCCTTCACGTTGGGTCTGTACTCTGGTTGTATCTGTTTTCTATGTGAATGAAACATCCCACCTTCGCTTGTCCAAAAAAAAAAACTTGTACTCCAAGATCCATATATGTTTCATATATCACAGGTGCACTCTGTTGATGTTAGTGGGGATCAACGACTTGTGACTCGCAGTTGCATTGCAGCAGGCCTTTTCTACATACGATCGTCTCTCGCATGTAGATAGGCCCATCATATCAGGCCCAGGAAGCCCAATAAACTTGGCCTCGTAAGGGCTTTTAGAAGGAGGAGAGGAAAAAATAGTTAAAGAACGACTGCTCTCTTCTTTTTTCTTCCCTAACTATTTTCAAAGAAAAATCAACAGACATAGATAAGAAGCAGAGAACACGATACAATCAATGTTCAGTCTAACTTTTCACTTTCTTTCCCTTCTATTTAAATATTTCTCTCTTCGTAGATTGAATTAAAACTAATTTCCCTCTTCTTAGATTGAATTAGAACTAATTTAACTATCAAAGAATCGACTTTAAAAAAATTTTTCCTAAGATTGACAGATGGAGTCATCCTCAACTCAACTGAGAGTAGACATTGTTCTTAAAACAAAGAGAAATATTTATTGTACTTTCACATTGTACTTTAATAAGTAACAAATTCATGTGATAATTATATGGGTGTCACATAGATTTTTGCCTAGTCACACAATATGCAAGTGCAATAAAACTTTCTCTAAAACAAATACAGAAACATCTCCCATGTCAACCTATCAATGCCTCGAGAGACTACACTAATCACATCACATAATTGATAATTGAGCACCATTGGTGGGGGTTTGCAACAAACTATCATCCCTATCGGGGGGGGGGGGGGGGGGGCACAATCTTAAAGATATGTCCACCCCCAATGATATCAATAGCTAGGGGTTGAGTTTGTTGCAAACAACTTAGCTGACAATTTACAACAAGACTTACCCTTGATAATTATGTGGAAGGTCCTCTCCCGGGATGGCTTCAAAGTTTTTATATATATATATATATTTACTGTCACTTCACCTGTCAATTAACATCAAAAGACAGCTTTCCGGAAGCACCAGGGAGATCACAATGTATATATACAACGCTCGGTGAATAAGAAATCATGTGTTGTGGTCAAACTCTTCAATTAATTAGCTTCCAGTCAAGCTATCGATAGTCCATTGAAACTCTCTTGCATTTTTGTGACACTATTTTTATTTAAACAAGTAAAATAGTACAGAGGGATTGGCGGATGACACATGTCATCGCAGCACCCACCAACTTCAAGTCTACAAACAAAGCAGGGGGCTAAGGTACAATGCTAAAACATTTGGCTAGATAAAGATCTAACTTCGAAGGTCTAAAGAGAAATAGACGAACACCAGAAACTCATAAGATCAATGGGTTGGAAAGACCCAACTTCGACCATCACACAGAAATGTCAATAAACGATGCTGATCATCTTCGGCGGTAATATGGCGGTTAGAAGCATGTCCACAGATTATATATCGTCCGAGAGGTAGAGCTCTTCACGGTTTGGTTCGGATTGGATTTTTTTTTTAGGAAATCGAATCGAATCAAATTTTATTCAAACCGAACCGAATCGAATCGATTGATTCGGTTTGAACCGAAACCAAGAAAAAACCTTCTAATACACAGGCTGGGGCAAATCTTGGGTTTCAATAAAAAAAACCTCCTAATACAGGCGCGGGGCGGTCTTGGGTTTCCCAAGACCGCCCCAATAGAAAACAGCGTGCTAGCCCGTCTTTTATGTTATTTATTATTTCAATATATTTATTATATATTTCGGTTCATTCGATTTTACTGTGCAAAATCGAACTGAACCATGAGACTTCTCAACCGAACCGATCGAACCGAACCGAATTAGCCGTTTCAATTCGATTTTCGATTTGAACCGATTATGGACAGTCCTACGAGAGTAGCTCGACGGATGGGTTTAAGAAGTACACCACAGAACACCAAGAGCATGAGAGGGAAAGGAGGCTAGGACAGATTGGGGATGAGGCAGAGCGAAGTAAGAAAATACATCTTTTCAAACGAGTCTTTAGCGCCTCTTTGGTAATGGGTTGGAGTTAAGATAACTCCACCCATGTACAAAGTTACACATGTGTAACTCATTTTTTGCTTTGGTAATATATAGTTAACTTTGATCATATGGTGAGTTAACCTACTTTTGTAAAACACACTTTGATAAGAACAAGTGAGTTAACCTACCTTGGGAATGGGAAAAGGTGCATTTAATACTTGTGATGTGGAGAAAAAGTGGTTAACTCACTGAGTTAACTTTGTCCCCCCTCTAGAGTGGGTTACAAAAAGGTGTGTTAACTCACTTTTACCACATTTTTACCCCAACTCACAAAAGTTAACTCTAACCCACTACCAAGCACTTTTTGAGTTAACTCTAGTTAACTCTGAGTTAACATTTAACTCTATCCAAAGAGGCGCTTAATGTCATAGTTGATATCTTTGATACTAAGAGAAGTGACGAAATGATTGAACCCAAGAGATGGTGAGATATTGGGCACACCACCGTACCTCCCAACGCCACCAACCATGTCCCCTCCCCCACCACAACCCCCCCCATTCTTAGCTTCTACTCTACTCCTACTCAATAGCTGGCAGCCCACAGATCGATCATGTCCCCACATACCTCTTTCTCCCACATACCCACCATTCTTTTGATAAACCCACAGCAGTAGTGCAAGTTAGCTCCTCCACGGTCTGTGCTACGGCCGGCCGGAGATCTGATTAGATCCTTCCCCGGCCACCTCGCTTTGATCTCCTCCCCTCCCTTCATATATGGACACAACGAAGGGCGCCGCCGCGAGGGGAAGAACCCCCCTCTCCATCATGGTGGTCGTCATCTGCGCGCTGGCCTTCGCCGGCATCCTCTTCACGGAAGACCTCCGCGCCCTCACTGGTACACCCATGCTTAAGCTCACAGTCTCTTGTTTTAAACAGGGTACTGCGGCAGCCGGTTCTACTGTACATGTCCCTGCAGGTAACCACAGCCATTAATGGCGTCCGGACAGAACCAGTACCGTACGTACGTAGCCATTGCTGTCTTCTGATTTCGGCTTGCATGCCTGCATGTTTCATGTGCGTTTGCGACAGAGAAAGAGGAGGTGGCTGATCTGGAAGACGACTACAAGGAGGAGAAGGCTAAGTTTGATCCTGGCAGGTGCAGGGTGACGGAGGGCAAGTGGTGTTCAACAGTTCCGGGGCCTTTGTACTCGGACAGCAGCTGCCCTTACTTGGACAAGGAGTTTTCTTGCATGAAGATGGGAGGCCGGATGGAGACCATCAAAAGTGGGAATGGCAGCTGGATGACTGCAACCTGCCTAGGTATGCACACGCAACAATTCTCACACAACACCAGCTTTGTGCCAGTTAAACTTGGGAAGAGTAGAATGCTAGAGTACTTTCTTTGTAGCAAAGATGTGAGAATTGAACTAATTGGGTCACCACTTCTACCACAAATGCTGGAATTGCTTGTGGAAATGCTAGCTTCAGGTTTGATCGGGTAGAGCGCGCTGTTGGTCTACGATCCTACCAATTTGAGTATTTATGTTTCTTTAAACACTCCTACATCATTTATGATTTTTTTTCATAAAATTATTATCACTCTTAACATTAAAAAAGTGACAAATAAGAGTCAATGTGACAAATAACTTCAACATGTAAAAATTATTTATCTTTCTTATTCACTATTTATAGCATAAATTAAAGTGACAAATAAATAACTAATTAAGCATAAATTAAGTGACAATAAATACTAATTAATTAAGAGAGAGAAATAACTTTTACATTAAATATAATAAATTATTAAGAGTCACTATCAAATATTTGATTTATTTTTTAGTCCCTGATAGAATTATAATTTATCTACACAATTCTCTTGCCCGTGAGCTTAGATTGTCTATTGGCCCATGACCCATTCATAGGTCCATTAAACCCAAAAAAATAAAAGAAAATAAATAAAAGTCACATTCATCAGACGAGTTCATGCAATCCTATCATCTATCCGATAGTCTAAAAATTGAGAGAGAGAAATAAAAACACGCTCCTTTTATATGTCAAAATGATAGAACGATAGATATTTATTAATTAGATATATATATATATATATACTTTTTTATTTTTACGATTGTTCATCAGAAAACGGGCTGTATAATCAGAGAAATTAACTCTATATATTCGTCGATCATTACGACTCACATCTATTTTTGTTCTGAACCTTGATCATGCACAACACACAATGATATGATTCGTATCAACAAGAAGTTAAAACTCCCTAAGAACATGATCACCTTGCAGGTTTGATCCCGCAGTGGCACTGGAGAAGCTGAGGGGAAAGCGGCTAATGTTCGCAGGCGATTCCCTGCAAAGAGGGCAATGGCTATCGTTCGTGTGCATGGTGGAATTCCTCCTCCCATCACACGACAAGTCCATGAAGCGAAGCCGGTCTCTCTCAATCTTCACAACAAAGGTACAACATTCCACTAACCACAACTATACATGTAAAAGTGGTCGAAAGTACCCACTCTCTTCTCTATACCTCGTCATGATGGAATCCAATAGGAGATGTATAGAGAACTTGCAAAAGTTATAGGAAGCTAGTGGACAAGAGATCGTGTAACTAGTCATAGAAGGGTTAAGCTCTTTATATAGGGGAAGCCCACGTGACTAATGTGCCAATAGATCGTAGTAGTCACCATGAGAGTGGCAGTCAAAGTCTTGATTGAGAAGGATCTCTTAATGAGATAAGATCGTGACGTACGTGTTAACCAAATTGGAATGTGGGAAGTGTCTTGTTGGAACTCCATTATAAAGTAGTTATGACTTGCGAAGGGCACAAATAGTACGACGACTAGAGTCGATTACATAGGTTTTGCACATATATATTATATATGTCTAGGCCTATTCAATTAAGGCTTTATTTGAGGACAACTAGTAGGGACCCAAAACTTCGATTTCCGAGGAGAGATCTTTGAGACGCATGGCCATACTCCGTCGCCTATATGAGATTGTCGGAGGAGTCCTACTTAATACAATCAATGATTTATACTAAATAGTAAACATCTAATGAAGTATAATATCTCATGACATGGAGTATTATTATATATCTCATGTCTGATTATCTAATCTTAAGAGATTAAATGTTACGTCTTCATTAGATGTACATCACTTAATACAAATCATTGATTTTTACTAAATATTTTCCTCGTCGGAGATACTTGGAGGGTGAGCAAAGAATCAAAGGAGCCGTCGATGGATCCTATGAGGCCATGGGCCTAACAGGAAAGTGTGGAAAGTCGCCTCCCCAACAACCATTAATTAACAAAGTGTTGGTGAAAGAATCTGGATATGTATTTTTCACCGATACGCAGAAATGTGAAGATCGCGAGAAACTGCTATCAGAGTCGTCCATACATTTCACATCTTATATATCTCAAACTATAAATGATAGTCTTAAAAAGAGAGAAGATCTATTGAATATTCCCCCAAATTTCATATTTATAAGACCCTGACTTAAAATCTTAATTACCTCGAGATAAAATTCTCACAAACTAGACTCTATATATTACGATTCTAACTGAAAAAATAGTGGAGATAGAACAACGACACCATCTGATTTGTGTATTCAGGAATATAATGCTTCGATCGCGTTTTACTGGGCGCCATTCCTCGTGGAGTCCACTCCGACGTGCCCATCATAGCAGATGCAAACAAGAGGATACTCCGGTTGGATTCCATCTCCAGCATGCCAAGCACTGGTCCGGGTGGACATCCTCGTGTTCAACACCTACGTCTGGTGGATGAGTGGCCAAAGATCAGTCTCTGTAAGTTTCTTCTCCTCTATCTCTCTCCTCTCTCTCCTCCTCTCTCTCTCTCTTAAGATCTGAAGAGATGGAAGTACTGCAGTAGCTAGGCACCCTTGATTCACATGTGCTTATATGAACACACAGATGGGGATCCTTCCCGGCGGCGAAGAAGGGTACGAGGAGTTGGACCCTGCAGTCGCCTACAGGATTGGCCTCAGGACATGGGCGAACTGGGTGGATTCCACGATGCACCCAAACCAAACCAGGGTGTTCTTCACCACCATGTCCCCAACGCACATGAGGTGCATCGATCGATCCATCTCTACCGTGAAACCCACCAAATTCCACTCTTTGCAGTACATCTCCCTAGCTATTCCTCCTCCTGAAACCCAAATGCCTGATCTCTATTCCGGTATGTGCATACTTCGTCTGCTTCATGGTGCAGGAGCTCGGACTGGTTACGGTAAGAAGGGATGGGTTGCCACAGAGAGACGAAGCCGGTGATGGAGAAGGGCCACTGGGGGAGCGGTTCTGACCGAGGATGATGGAGGTGGTGGCGATGTTGTGGGAAGGATGAGACTTCCTGTTGCGTTTCCTCAACATAACGCAGCTCTCGGAGTATCGCAAAGATGGCACACATCGGTCTACTACAAGTCCCAAGAGAGGGAGCACTCTGCAGAGCAGAAGGAGGTGCCTCGGCGCCATGCCGACTGCATCCACTGGTGCTTGCCGGGGGTGCCAGACACAATGGAATAGAATACTTTTCTCATACCTGTAAAGACATCGTGTACAAAGATCGATCAAGTTCAGCATGCAATTGGTCGCATCTGCATCTTCCAATCGATTGCTACATATATCCCACCTGA